>PVKC010012189.1:0-23986 GCA_004027635.1 Crocidura indochinensis
AGAAAAGCACAATGGAAAACAGAAAGCCCTTGTTCCACTGCATTTATAACTAGAACCTAAAGGATTGTTCCCTTCCCCACTTGGAAGATGAACTTCCATTTGTTCTGATGAAAAATCAATTATCACTAATTGTGTGCTTTTACTGAAGAATGTGGTATTCATTCTGCAGCTTTAAAGATCTCTTCTTGCTCTTGGTATTGGCAGTACTGTGTGTCTGCAGAAAGTTCTGTGACTTTCTTGGTTACAGTATGATGCTGAATTATCTTATTTTTCTGTACCTCAGGATGTATTTATCTTCTTTCATTGTAGTTCATTGTACACTAAACTATGGATTAAGAGACATCTCCTTGTGATTTCTGAGCATGGAGCCAGGAGTAGCCCCTGAGCACTGCTGGGTGTGTCCAAAAAAAAAAAAAAAGAGAGAGACATCTCCTTATGTTGTTTTAAGTATACTATCCTACATTTTTGTTTTACTTTTAATTAAATCCCTGTGAGATACAGAGTTAAAAAGTTGATAGTTGAGTTTTAGTCATACAATCTTCCAATACCCATACCTTCACCAGAATTCATTTCTGCTGCCAATTTCTCCAGGTTCCCTCCTATACCGCCTCCCCCACCCCCCAGCCTTTATGGCACCCCCTCTCTTTTTTTTCTTTCTAGGCACCGTGGTATCCATCATTTGTGATCTCCTTTTGCTTCAAAGATTTTTTACTTTCGTGCTATACTTCAGTAACTTTTACTTTTGAGTATGAATTATTAGCTTTGTTTTGTTTCGGGGTCACACCCAGCTACACTCAGGAGTTACTCTTGGCTCTGCACTCGGAGATTACTCCCAGTGGGGATCAGGGGACCCTATGGGATGCTGGAGATGGAACCCAGGTCAGCATCATACAACGCATATCCCTTCCGCCCCCCCCCCCCCGCCTCTGTCTCTTCAGCCCGCACACTCATTTTTGTACCCACCAGTGACTCATCATTTACTTCAGTACTTCAGCTTAACAGAAGTACTGTTGTTATTGGTCCGTGGTATGTTCCACACACTTGTATTTTCAGTTTTTGGCCAACAGCCGTAGGTAGATCCGAAGGGACCTTGTAGGTAGGTTGGTTTAGCGTTCTCTCTGGATGCTACTCAGCCTGTGCTCTGGGCTTAATAATTTAGTTCTCAGGCCTGCTGGTACTCTGGGTACTGCATAGTGCCAGGGAATAGAACATATTGTTTTTGTTTTGGTGCCATACCTGGTGATGCTCAGGTACTTATTTACTCCTGGCTCTGCACTCAGTGAACCCTACGGGATCTAACCTGGGTTTGCCACCTGCAGGGCACAGATGCATTCCCCACTGTACTATTGCTCCAACTTCTCTTATAGGTAGTTGTTTTTGTTTTGTTTCTTTTTGTTTGTTTTTGGGTAACACCTAGCATCACCCTCCTGTCTCTATGCTCAGAAATTGCTCCTGGCACGCTTGAGGGACCATATGGGATGCCAAGATTCGAACCACCGACCTTCTGCATGCAAGACAAACACCTTACCGCCATGCTATCTCTCTGGCCCCTATAGTTTTTAATGGAAATTTCAGGGTTACATTCTTGAGCTGCATCTTTCAATACAATTTCTGAGTTTTCTACCCTTCCCAGCATGATGGCCTATTTTTCATAGTGAGTAAAACTGAACCTTTCAGGTCCTTGATTTATTTCCAGTTGAAGCCATCTGGTAAATGCTATGAAATTGCAAAGCAGTTTGCCTTCTTCTGCCTCTCTTGTCCTAGTTTCTGCTGACTCTGGGTTATTGTACGGTGCCAATTTATGGTGGTAACATAAATTTGACTCAGCACAGCAGATTGGGTGCTTGCTTGCCTTGCACTTGGCCAACCTGAGTTTAATCTCTGGCATCTCATGTGGTCCCTTGAACACCAGCACAAGTAATTCCTGAGTACACAACCAGGAGTAACCCCTGAGCTTTGCCAGGCATGGCAGAAAAATAAAACAAAATGAAATTTCAATTCTATTGTCTCACTTTTAGCTTTCTGCTATGAAGATTATTACTCAGACAATTTTGTCACTGACAGAGCAGCACTATCCACTATCTCTATGGTGTTTAGGACATTTTCTGCCCACCCTTTTGCTGCTGCTGTGGCTGATGACCAGGGCTTCGTGCATATCTGGTTCTTGTTGAACTCCACAGCTGATTGCCTGGAGAGATAATCCACCACAGGACCAGGATTGCCCTCTAACCTATCATGCTTGGTCACACTTCGGTGGCAGTGACCACTTCATGTTGTTCATCTTAGTGACCTACTGGAATCATATGGTATCAGACATGGCAGCATTGGAGATCCCATTGGTGGTGACGGGATCATACTTGGTGCTTGTGGGTAGTAGTGTGAAGGAGACTCGGGCCAGATGCTTGCATGTCCACTGACCCATCTCTGGGCCTGGGATGTTGACATTTTTTAATTGTTTTTCTCTGATTCATGTCTCCTTTTTTTTTTTTTTGAGAGGTATTTTGGACCACACCAGACTATGTTTAAAGTTAATTCCTGGCAGTGTTTGGGGACCCGATAGTCTCCTACGGCAACCCTATGGGATGTCAGCGATCAAATCGGGTCACCTGGATTGGCTGTATGCAAAGCAAATAACGAAAGACTTTATTCCATAGAAATAATTCATGCATTGGGGCCCGGGAGATAGCACGGAGGTAAGGTGTTTGCCTTTCATGCAAAAGGTCATCGGTTCGAATCCCAGTGCCCCATATGGTCCCCTGTGCCTGCCAGGAACAATTTCTGAGCATGGATCCAGGAGTAACCCCTGAGCGCTGCTGGGTGTGACCCAAAAACAAAACAAAACAAAAAAAGAAATAATTCATGCGGGGCCGGAGAGGTAGCACAGCAGTAAGGCGTTTGCCTCGGGTGCAGCCGATCCAGGACAGATAGTGGTTCGAATCCCGGCATCCCATATATTCTCCATGCCTGCCAGGAACAATTTCTGAGCACAGAGCCAGGAGTTACCCATGAGCACATCTGGGTGTGAACCAAAATTCAAAAAAAAAATTCAAATAAAGGTCAGTAAATTATGGCTTGCCTTTTTTGTATGATCTGAGTAAAGTATCAATTTTATATATTGTATGGGGCTATATCTTGTAGTTACATGAACAACTTTTGGCTCTGTGCTCAGGGAAGTATTGTCAGTTATCATTGTCATTTTTTCCCTTCCCATTTTGTTGTGAGAAATGAGCCTTGGATGTGGTCCTGGCTGGAGGCCACACACTTCACTTCTCTGTGTGTAAGCATGCAGACCTGGGGTACACAAGTTATTGTGGTGCTGGTATGTATTCTGTCTGTAGTGGTTATTCTCATGTTTGCTTATGAGACTCACACTTCTGGTGCCAGGCAGTGATTGTACACTTCAGTTGTTTAGCTTATACACACTTGATTGTGCCAAGGGGGCTTCCACATAGTCATGACACTGGGTTCACAATCATTGACATGTGCAGTGCATGGAATCACAGTCAGGGCCTCACACCTGCCAGGCAGGCACTTGACCATGGACTGTTCCTAGGCTCATTAGGATTCTTTGGTGTCCTAGAGTATGATTTATTCTGGAGAATGTTCTCTATGCTCTTGAATATTCATTTCCTTGGGATGGAAACACGTCAGTTAACTATTATTATATGTAAAGTACCGTACTTTTGTCACTAAATATTTTGTCTTCATCTTTATGAGATGAAGTGTCTATATAGTGTCCACTGCCTGGATTTGCTTAAAATAGCATGCATGCTGGGTGGCTTAAGTAACACATTTTTCTTAAAATTCTAGAGGCTGGGAAGTCAAGACACCATCTGATTCAGTTCTATTTCTGTCTTGCAGTTGGATTTTTTATTTTTGATTTTGGTCCAGAACTGGCTAGCTCAAAGGTTACTCTTGGCTCTGCAATTAGGGTCTCTCGTAGTGAGTGGCACTTGGAGGGAACCATATGGGATGGTGGGGATTGAACCTAGGTTGGTTGTGTGCAAAAAGCAAGCGCCCTGCCCTCTGTACTGTCTCTCCAGCCCTATGATTGGTTGGGCCTAAATATGACAGGGTTGGAGGAAATACTATTTCCTTTTTTGAATTGGATTACCTGTCTAGTTTGAATTAGGGACCCTTCCCATGTGATCATTTAACATTGCTTATCTGGGACTGGAGAGATATTAAAGCAGGTAATCTTGTACAAGGTTAACCTGGGTTCAGTCCTCTGCCTCACATATGGTCCCCTGAGCCCCTCCAGGAGTGATCCCTGAGCACCACTGGGTGTGCCTCCAAAACAAAAAATAGAAAATCCAACAACATTGCTTTAGGCTTGGTCATAATTTTATGATATAAGTTGCCTTGGTGTAGACAGATAAAATATGATATATAGTCAGATATAATATCCAAGATACATCATTTCACTTTCTATTCTGTTTTTTCCCCATTTTCAGTTCCCAATTCCATGGTCTACATACCCCTTCACACTTGATAGCAGAACTCTCCCTTAAAATAAAGTGAATGTAAAGAAAGTCACTCATCTTCCTATTCTTTGAACTCAAGCTGATGCTTGAATAAAAGAGATATATACCATTATAGCAGTTAGAGCTTTTGGGGGGGTTGTTTTTGTGTGAAGGTCAATGAGCTCTGAGATCTTTCCGGATGATGGTCAGGGAATCATATGGGACGGAACCTGGCAAACCCCCTACCCAATGTCCTATCCTCTGGCACCCAGATGATGTTCTTTGAGGACGTGGCTGTGGCCTTCACCTGGGAGGAATGGCAGCACCTGGATGAAGAGCAGAGGAGCCTGTACAGGGATGTGATGCTGGAAACCTACAGTCACCTGGAGTCATTGGGTGAGTGACTTTTCCCCAGTTCCTGTTGAGTAGAAGCAATGCTTTTTTCTACATTAGAAAATACACAGTAGGGAAAGACAATACAGTTCATAAGGCAGTACAGCTTGCATATGGCCAACCCAGATTTGAACCGCAGATTTGAACTCCTCAAGCCCCAAGTCCTTTCAGGAGTGATCCCTGAACACGGAGCCAGGAGAAAGCCCTGAACAGTGCTGGGTGTGGTCCATAGACTGCAGCACAGACCTGAAATGCATAATGCCTTGAGTTCAGTCTTTGACACCATGGCCTTTGAGTAACACTTGATGTAAGTCACCCATACCACCACCAGGGTCACCCTGGGACCTTGAGCATTTCTGGACTAGGGAAAAACTAATCGCTGGACCCACGCTTTTTTTTTGTTTTTGTTTTTGTTTTTTTGGGCCACACCCAGTGACGCTCAGGGGTTACTCCTGGCTATGCGCTCAGAAGTCGCTCCTGGCAGGCACAGGGGACCATATGGGAACCGGGGGATCGAACCGTGGTCCGTTCTAGGCAAGGCAGCAGGCACCTTACCTCCTGCGCCACCTCCCGGCTCCCATGGACCCACGCTTTGAGTCATCTTCCTGCACCTTTGGGCATATATCACCAAGGATGGGACCAGTTTCCCTGAGCAAGGCTTAGGAATCTTAAAAAAGAGGAAGAAAAGGAAAGTATATGTAGATTCACACATATGTGAAAACAAATGACTTTAAAGTGTAATGCTGTTTGTTAATTCTTAAGTTTTTTTTGTTTAAAATTGTTTTGTTTTGTGCTTGCTTCGGCAGCACATATACTAAAATTGGAACGATACAGAGAAGATTAGCATGGCCCCTGCGCAAGGATGATATGCAAATTCATGAAGTGTTCCATATTAAAAAAAATGTTTTGTTTTTTGACTACACCCAGCAGTGTTAGGGATTACTCCTGGATCAGCCACATGCAAGGCCTTACTGCTGTGCTATCATTCCAGCACTTAAAAATATTTTTTTTTTGATTTTTGAGTCACACCCAGCAGCGCTTAGGGGTTAGTTACTTCTGGCTCTACTTTTAGAAATTGCTCCTGGCAGGCTCATGAGATCATATGGGATGCCAGGATTCTTTTCTTTTCCACGCAGGGCAATTGTTCTACCTGGATGCTATCTCTCCAGCCCCTAAAAATAATTTTTTTAATTAAAATATTTTGAGGGGTTGAATAGGGCTATGCACACAGGGATCATTCCTGGTGGGCTTGGGGTACCACATAGGATACCAGAGATCAAATTGACTTCATATGAAGCAAACGTCCTTCCCCAAAAAAGAATTTGTGCATCCCCTCCTTCTAGTCAAAGGTTCAAGATGGTCCTACATTCCTCTGGTCATACAGCTGTCCTGGTGTCACATGAGCATTGGGCAATGGGCCTACATTGTTTTCTAACAGGACATTCAGTCACCAAACCCGAAGTGATCTTCAGGTTGGAGCAAGGAGCAGAGCCATGGGTGGGAGAGGAATCCCCAGACCAAATCATCTCAGGTAAGTCAATCAGCATCCTCTGGGCTGAAGGATGAGGAAGAGAAAGCAGAAGTAGCTGTTTTTACTGAGAGCCTTTCTCACCAATAGTTTGGCCAAGTTTGCTTGTATAACACATAAGCATTAGTCTCCAAGTCTGGCTATTATTGTAAAACTTGACTGTAGAGTCTCTTGGATTTAACCCAAATACAATTCTTTAAAGCCTCAACAAAACCCAGGAACTGAAGAGATCTGTCTTGCATGTCACCACCTCCTCTGGTTCAATCCCCAGCCCTGGATATTATCTCCTAAATACCAGCAGTACTCACTGAGAACAGAATAGAAATACACACGATCACCACTGGATGTGGCTCTCACACTAAAAAAACACCCCCAAAACCCAACAGATACCTAGAGTCATATCAGATACTGGGGGAAATAAAAACTAAACATTTGTAGAAACAAAGTTTTATTTCTTTTGTAATATTTCTCTTTAAGTGACAACCTCTCCTGCATTCAGCAGTTAGCTTATCCAGAACAATCATGTCAGCTTAAACTTTTGAATGAATAATAGAGAGCCAGAAAAAGATACTCCTTATTATTATAAGAACATAGAAAAAGTATGTGGAAACAAGTAATAGCATATATAATCTTAGATTTTTATTTGTTTTTGCACCACACCTGGTGGTACTCAGGGGTTACTCCTAACTCTCATTCAGTGATCATCCCTGGCAGTGCTAAGACCATATGGGATGCTGGGGATTGAACACAGATAGGCTAAGTACAAGGCAAGTTCTTTACATTTTGTACTCTTTGCAGTGCCTCATTTCATATTTAAGCCAATTTTTTAGTTGCAAAAATGGTGAGTGTGGCAAGACATTTTTAAATAAAATTCCGATTATATTACTTAAAAAAAAGGTGCTAGCTATAATTAAGTGATAAACCTAAGTAGCAAAGCCTTGCCTATCAAGTCTTCAACCAGAGAGTAGATGTATTGAACCAAAATTTTTCTCATAAAAAAGTAATGACAAATGGAAAAACATGATTTGACAGGTAGGCTAATAATATTGGTGATTTTAATTTACAAGGGAAAGGCATCACATCTCATAAAATTAGCACTTTAAAATATATTTTGTGCTTCTAATAGTCTAAGTCATTTTATTTGATTTTTTTATCTTATTATTTATTTTATTTATAATTCTCATGTGCCTCAAACATACAGTTGATTGGGTAGTAAATAGTAGCAACCAGGAAGATTGGGGCAGAAATTTTCACTAAATTGTGCTCATTGGTGGAAAATATAGTAAGGAAAACAAATGATCAAAAATTTAATTTGAATTCAATCCATGTTTCAGGCCCAGTTATAAATACCGGAAGCTATTCGGGAATGTTGCCTGAGGAGAATGGTGTCTACAAGGACAAGTTTATACTACTTAAGATGGACGAGACGCACTTTGTCGAGAAACCCGAGGGCTTAAATTCAGTTGGGAAATCCCTTGCTTTTGAGGGAGAAGAGCATCGAAGCAATCAAAGAGGAAGTGCCGTTAAGACATTATACTTCACTCCCCTTCAGAAAACTGAGGTAGGAGAGAAAACATCTGAATCGGATGTCTGTGGTGATGCTTCCTATAAAATATTCAATGTTGCTGAATATCAAAACTTATATACGGGCGAGAAACCTTATAACTATCCCAAAACTCCGCAGTCTTCCACCGCTAGACACCAGAGAACTGGCTCAGAAGAGAATCCCTTTGGATGTAAAGAATGGAGCAAAAGTTACTCTCAGAAGTCCTGCCTCACTCTACACCACAGGATTCACACAGCAGAGAAACGCTTTGAATGTGAAGTGTGCAGGAAAACGTACTCTTGGAAGTCATACCTGGCCGTACATCAAAGAATTCACGCGGGGGAGAAGCGCTTTGAATGCAAAGAATGTCGGAAGACTTTCTTTTCGGGTTCCAACCTCGTGGAACATCAGAGAATCCACACAGGAGAGAAACCTTATGAGTGTGAAGTGTGTAGGAAAACTTACTCCCGGAAGGCATACCTCACGGTGCACCAGAAAATCCACACAGGAGAGAGGCGCTTTGAGTGTGAAATCTGTGGGAAAACTTACTCCTGGAAGTCCTATCTCGCCGTGCATCAGAGGATCCACACAGGAGAGAAACCCTTTGAGTGCAAAGAATGTCGGAAGACTTTCTTCTCGGGTTCCAACCTCATTGAACACCAGAGAATCCACACAGGAGAGAGACCCTATCAATGTGACGTGTGTAAGAAAACATACTCCCGGAAGGCATATCTCACGGTACACCAGAGAATTCACACAGGAGAGAAACGCGTAGAATGTAAGGAATGTAGCAAAACTTTCTTCTCAAATTCGGATCTCATGGATCACCAGAGAATTCACACCGGAGAGAGACCATACGAGTGCGAAGTATGTAGGAAAACTTACTCCCGAAAGTCATACCTTATTGTCCACCAGAGACTTCACACAGGAGAGAAGCTCTTTGAGTGTAAAGAATGTCCGAAGACTTTCTTATCCCGGTCAAACCTCATCGAACACCGGAGAATTCACACGGGAGAGAAACCCTTTGAATGCAAAGACTGTAGGAAAAGCTTCGCTTCTAGGTCGAATCTCAATGCCCACCAAAGAATCCACACAGGGGAGAAACCCTTCGAATGTAAAGAGTGTGGGAAAACCTTCTCCTGGAGGTCACACCTCATCGAACACCGGAGAAACCACACTGGAGAGAAGCCCTACCAGTGCTCGGAATGTAAGAAGACTTTCTCGTGGAAGTCGGCTCTCTCTGACCACCAGAAAATTCACACAGGAGAAAGACCCTATGAATGTAAAGAGTGTAGGAAAAGATTTGTGTGGAAGTCAAACCTCCTTGAACATCAAAGGATTCACGCACGAAAGAGGTTCTATGAATGCAAAAAATGAAGCGAAGCTGGAGATACGCGTCACTGAACATCATAGAACTTGCGTGAGAAGGAAACTATAAAGAGAAAGAGCTTTGGGAATCTTTGTGCACTAATCAGACCCCGTTGTGCATCAGAGAATCCGCAGGAATGAAAACTGACACCAAGAATGTAGGAAAATTGGGCCCGAACGGGAGGACAGCAGGTAGGGTAATTGCTATGCCTGCGACCGACCTGGCTTTGATCCATGGTGCCACATAGGTTCTCCCAAGCCCTTCCAGGAGTGATCTCTGATTACAGAGCCGGGAGTCAGCCCTGAGCGCTCCCCAGGCGTTGGCCTTTATGTAACAACAACAAAAATTTCTACGAGAAGCTACTTTTCTGAATCTTCATCACATCATTCACACACAAAAAAATTACAAATAAGAGGAAAAAACTTTGTTCTAGAAATCATATCCCCGGTACACCTCAGAATTCATATAGGAGAGAAACTTTATAAATGTCAAGATATAGAAATATATGTTTATCCTGGCACAAACTTGTGGGGAAAAAGTTGCTGTATACAGGAAGTATACCTGACCTATTTGCAGCTTTTGAGCAGCTTATCCTGCCATATGCATATTCTTAAATTGAGTGCCATTCCTATATTATAGTGTTTTTCTGTAGACTCCTAACCACTGCTGTTTTGGGTGCTCCGCTCTAGTATATCTGCAATAAAGATGACTTTTTAAAGACATTGACATGACTTTTATTATAAGTTCTTATCTGTTCATTAATACAATATATCTGTTGATTTTAATTTTGGGGGACTTGGGGGAGGATACATTTGGCAGTGCTCAGGCCTGACTCCTGGCTCTGCTCTCAGGGATCATTCCTGGAGGGCTTGGGGGACCATACGGAGTGCCAGGGGTCAAACTCCTTGGCTGTGCACAATGCTATGACCTGCTGTACAATGGGTTTGCAAGCAGGGGTCTGAGTTTAGACTGTAACACTGCAGAAGCTACCCCAGAGCAATTCAGGAGTAACCATTGAGCACTCTCACGTGTGATCCAAACCAATGATTTCCTTCTGTAGTCTGAGACTTTTGTATATTGAGTAACATTTGACCATTCCTGAAATCATTTAAACATTTAGCCAATATGCATAATGAAGTTACCTTTCAGTCCCGGCTTTTAAGACATTTAGAATAATTTGATTTAGAATAATTTTTATAGTTTGTTAAAAAATTGCAGGAATTTTAATTTTGTGTATATAAGTTGATGTTTAATCTTAACAAAGACCTTTATCATTTGAACTAATCTTGTTTTTATTTTGAAACAATATACATATTATAAAAATAATAAAAACCAGTTTTGAAAGTGATGTTTGCATTTATTTCAGGTCACTATAGTTTCTAGTTTCTATGAGATGCACAAGTTATCCTGGTACTGTTGCTAGACTCCTTTAGAGATGAGTTGTGTGGTATAAGACATTATTTTATTGATTTAAACTGACTTTGGAAAAATAATACGAAATAAGCATTTATTGCTTACGTAATCTTTTTAAAATAGTATGCTCAAAATTAAGTTAATATAATCTTGAGGGGCCCGGGAGATAGCATGGAGGTAAGGCGTTTGCCTTTCATGCAAAAGGTCATCGGTTCGAATCCCAGTGCCCCATATGGTCCCCCGTGCCTGCCAGGAGTAAGTTCTGAGCATGGAGCCAGGAGTAACCCCTGAGCACTGCCGGGTGTGACCCAAAAAAACAAAACAAAAAAAAAAACCCCCAAAAAGCAAAAATATAATCTTGAGTACTTCTCATTTTAATCAATGAAAAAACACATAGGTCTACCACAGAAAAGTCTGGTAAGGTTCGTATGATTCTGTATTCCATCAGTGCCCTGTATCCAAGTATCTCTCCCCATATATATCTACCGCCAATACACGTTATATTCACCATCAGGGAAAAGTGATAGTGAAATCTATGTTCTAAGTTTCAAAGGTGTCCGTACACTGAACATTATGAAAGGTCCTCTAGAGAGTATCCTAGCTGGAGAGATAGTACAGTGGGTAGGCTGTTTTGCCTCATACATAGCCAGCCCATGAGTCCCCTGAGCCCCACCAGATATGGCCCCCAAACAAAAATACCCTAATCTCTAGAAAGAATAAGACATCTATTTATACAAAATTAAGTTCAGCTATAAAAGATGAATTTCCCCCTTCTTCCCAGTATTTAAGAATGGACGCAAGTCCTAATCAATACTTGGGTACAAAATAAATTTAATATTAAAAATACATGACAATGTACCCAAGGATTTCATGTTTTCTGGAAGGTTTCCACCTTCACAGCCTTTGTACTTGTTTGGCATTTAGTTGAGGAAAAGGTTCTTTTTGCGGCACTCAGTGATTCCTCCTGGCTCGGGGACCATATGGGATGCTGGGATTCAAACCACCGTCCTTCTGCATGCAAGACAAACGCCATACCTCCATGCTATCGCTCTGGCCCCAGAAAAGGTTCTTAAAAAACAAAACTTCAAAAGTCTAGTTTGAATGTGAAATTTCCCTTTGAATACTTAGCATTCTAAGTAAGAGTATGTGAGGAAAGATCATAGGCCCTGGGTGCCTGGGTTCTTGGCAGTAGCACAGCAAAGGACATTTGTTTTGCGTGTGGCTGACCTGGGTTTGAGCCCTGGCATCCCATATGGTTCTCTGAGCCTGCCAGGAGTAAGTTCTGAGCTCAGAGCCAGGAGTAAACCCAGACATGTGGAGAAACTTCTAGGAAAGGAATGCTGCTCTGTTCTCCCAGTCCAAGAACTTCCTGGAGCTTACCACACAGTGGTGCAGTTAGAGCACTGGCAATTACCATGATAATGATAGGTGGAATGCCTGTCCAGAAGACTGGCACAGGGGTGGAGGGTGGGCGGTAGGGAACATTGGTGGCTAGAAAGTTGTACCGGTGAAAGGGGGAGTGGAGTCCCCAACAATCCATCTGTCAGGGGACTCCACGTGGACAACGGCCCGGGTTGTCCAGAAGCCAAGTCTGCACCATTCCCCTCTGTCCCTTTCGCCTCCTGTTCAAGGAATTAAAGTTCCAGTTTCCATGTGTTTTTAGCACAGTGAAAGTAGTCTCTACTCCCCCCTGCTGGTATCTAGAGGTATAACTAAAGAAATGTAAAATGAGGATGTTTGTTTTAGTATTGTTTGTTTTTGTGCTGTTTGCTCTGCACTCTTGTGTGCTCAGTGCTGACTCTCGGCTCTGCACTCAGTGATCAGACCTGGTGGGCTCAGGGACCATGGGGTGGTAGAGTCAAACATGGGTCAGCCCTGTGGAAGGGAAATGCCCTACCTGTTGTATCTATAGCTCCCCAAATTCCTACTTTTTATTTTTGTTTAATAGGGGATAGTTGATGAAATAAGATAGTCATAGTATTGTGTAAGTTTCTCATCCACAATGGCATATGGCTCTGTAATGTGTATCTATCCAGCAGTCATTCTTTACCCGTAGTCCCTCTACTTTCTCTTCTGGTAACTAAACCCCTATTGTAAAAAAGAACATTCACATGTTTTTTAATTTGGAATGTTTATGTTTTACACATTGTTTAAAAGATGACTATTCCCTTCCTCAATATGTTGACTCTCTGAATCAGTGTTCAAAAATATCATGAATTGTACTTCAAATGGAAATGCAATCTATTCTGTGTATGGATGGGGATTCATAGAGGTCACTTGTAGTAAAGTTTAGAGCCATTTTAATGATGTTTCCATGGATTATGAAATAAATACCTGTAGCACAGAGCCAGGAATAATACCTGAGCACCACTGAGTATGACCCCAAAACTAAGACTAAAACAACAACAAAAGAAATGCTAGAACCATGGATGGGGCCAGAGTGATAGCACTGTGGTAAGGCGTTTGCCTTGCTGTTGGGTACGATTAAAAAAAAAGTAAACCTGAGTACTGTCAGGTGTGGCCCCCAAACAAAAGTAAACACAAAATCAATAATTCTTTTATGAGACTGGAGCAGTGGCGCAGCAGTAGGACATTTGCTGACCTAGGACTGACTGCAGTTCGATCCCCCAGTATCCCATATGGTCCTCTAAGCCAGGAGCGATTTCTGAGCGCAGAGCCAGGAGTAATCCCTGAGCATAAATGGGTGTGGCCCAAAAAACATAAAAAGAAATGCTAGAACCTGAAAAGTAAGGAGAGCAAATTATTTCTCCATGTTTTCTATACACAAATACCAACAGATTAACCAAGGTGAGGGAAGCCTTTGATGTAGTGTGGATAACCGTATGAGTTATAATTTGTTTTGGGGCCATACCCACACTCTGCTTAGGGTTTACTCCTAATTACACTTGGAACACTCCTGGCAGACTTGGGGTGGAGGGATGGACATATGGAGTTTTGGGGACCCAAGCAAGGCCAGACAAGTACAAGGCTATAGCATCTTTCCTGCCATACTAATTCTTAGCCCCTCATGACTTTTGCTTTTGTTCCTTTTTTTTTTGGAGTTACAACTGGCAGTGGTTACTCCCATCTCTGCACTCAGGAATTATTTTTTAGTGGTGCTCAGGGGAACAGGTGGTATGCTGGAGATTGAACCCAGGTGGGCTCTGTGCAAGACAAATGCCCCATCCCTTGTACTATTTGTCCCCTAATGTCTTTTAATGTATTTAATATTCATGTCTATATTTTGTTGTTGTTGTTCTTCAGTTTTTGAGTTACACCTGGTGGTGCTCAGGTTTTTACTCCTGGCTCTGCACTTAGGAATCACTCCTGGCAGACTGGAACAACCACATGGGGAAATCAAACCCTGGTTGGCTGCAGCAAGGAAAGTGCCCTACCTACTTTACTATCAGTCCGGCCCCACTGCCATCATTTTTCAAACATGAGCACACTATAAATTAGTAATCTATTCTCTGATTCTGCCTTGGTTCAAATAAAACAGATCCTGTTTTCATGGGGCCAGAGAGATAGCACAGTGTAGGGTATTTGCTTTGCACCCAGTCAACCCAGATGGACAGTGGTTCGAATCCTGGTATCCCAAATGGTCCCCTGTGCCTGCCAGGAACAATTTCGGAGTGCAGAGCACTGCTGGGTGTGGCCCAGAAACAAACAAAAAGAAATAAAAAAGAAAAAAACTGATCGTGCTTTCAGAAAATGTAGTAAATGCATAGATCAGCCTTGACCCCTAGAGCTTAGGGAAGAGGAGGAGAGAGAGAGGAACAGAGAAATCAAGCAAGAAGGAAGAAGATGAGAAAGAAGTACTAGGGTATGTGTGGGGTGGGCCTTTAGTTATATTGGGGATGTGGGACAGTGGTATGGCTGTACTTCTATTGCAGAGACTTAAGAACACTGAAAACAGAAGATCTAAGCTGAAACCATGGAACTTGAATGTGCCTGCTAAGGTGGTAAGGGAAGTTGGTTGGGTGATGGAGGATGACAGTATGGGAGCTCTGGCGATGGGAGTTGACACGTGGTGGGATTGGTGTTGAAATATATGCCTAAAACTCAAATATGGCTGTAAACCGTGGTTCTTTAAAAATTAAAAAGAAAAACCTTATTTTGCTCCCATTAGAATGGGGAACTCATTTACCTACACTTGAGGCCACACCTCCAATTGACTTGTGGATCCATGTGGCCCCTTTGATTATAGGGCACTAGAGCCTGAACACTCAGGGTAGTTTTGGGAAGTGTCGGAAGATATTTCTTCCACCCCACCCATCCTACCTCAATCCCGTTCACCACACTTACCCACTCACCCCGCCCCCTGCATTTGAAAACAATGATGTGTCTCCAGCTGTTTCGAGATGAGCTTGTCCCTAGGAATCAGCCTTGGGCCTATTTCTTCACTAAAATTTGTAGTTATATCTGATTTCTTCATTTGAGTACTACTAAATATGAGTTTTGGGAGGCTTACACAGCCTTCCCCCACTCCCCAATCACTTCTTATTCTGTAGGGTCTACAAATCATTTTATTGAAACATAAAACACAACAGCCTTCCTAGATTGGGAGTCAGTCTCCCCAAGCCATTTCCCACACTCCTGAAGCATAGAGCTTGCACAAGAAGGATTCTTTAAATAAGTTTTTCTTTTTTATTTTTTTTAGTTTTTGGGCCACACCCGGTGACGCTCAGGGGTTACTCCTGGCTATTCGCTCAGAAGTCGCTCCTGGCAGGCACGGGGGACCATATGGGCAACCGGGGGATCGAACCACGGTCCGTCCTAGATTAGCGCAGACAAGGCAGGCACCTTATCTCCAACGCCACCGCCCGGCCCCACAAGAAGGATTCTTTAAATAAGTTTTTCAATGTAAAAATCAGACTGCCCCAACATCATGGACTAGACTATTTACAAACTTTCACATTTTAATTATTCCTTTTACGCTTACTCTTCCTTTCTGTCCTTACTCAGGAACTGCAGAACATTTCTTTGATCCTGAAGGTATGGGGGAGACTCTAAGAGAGGCGTGGACTCCTCAGTGTAACTGGCACCAACACTAGGGTACTTTCCCTCATCATAGGGTGGTAGAGGGTCTCCTGCCAATTGGGGCAGCCTCCTCTTTTGGGTGGAGTGGGGAGGCTGATGCAAAATGGGTCAGAATCGATGGGGTGGGACAGTGCTCCATAGGCACAGGCATTCCCAGCCCTGTCCTGGGTGGGATGAAAAGTCTCTCCTCAGTGTCTTCTCCTTTTACAGCCAGTTCACTGTCCATCTGGAGGTGGGAACAGGCAGGCAGGCACAATCGGGCTTGCAATGCCTCCAGCTTCTGTCCAACACAGGAGGAATCAAGGTAGCGAACGGCTGACATGCTCTGACATAGGGTTAAAGGGGAGGCTAGGGAAAGGAAGTTCCCACTGTGTACAGCTCCCACAGCCCAGAGGCTGGGAGAAGGCAGACCTTGCTTGTAATGTGCTATTGCTCCCAGCAAGGCTGAACCCTAGGCAAGTTTGGAAGAAATCAGCCTAGGCAAGGGCCCAGGAACTAGATATTTTTTCATCAGCTCCTTGCAGGGACTGCTGGGGAAGGTAAGCTGGTAATTCCACCAGTAGCCCAGGTCCACTTCTTGCCTGCACATAGGCCAAAACCCAAGCAACACAGCAGGTCCATCCCAGTCCTAGCCGAGGGTTCAGGCTTATGGATTTTATATAGGGTCATAGTCCCAGTAGGATCCTCGAAGGAGGCCATCCATGAGCCTGGGTTTCTCTCGTGGGCGCAGGGAAATCTCACTCCTGCCACCCACTAGGTTCATACTTCAGAAAGGACCACAGGGACATCCACGTGGATGCGGGCCGTCTCCAACTTCACAGACCCCAAGGACTCAAGTTGTTAAGTCCTCGCCTCAGTGTGGTCCGCTGCCGTCCCTTCTTGGTGACGATTGTCTCCTCATAGAACCCATTCTCGTCATAAACGACTCGGCTTCGCTGCCTCACCAAAGCTTGCTCAGTGGCCGCTGTCTCGGGGCTGGGCCACAGGCCCCAGAGCTTTGGAGTCATTGGTGCCCATATCAGAACCGTCGCTTTCACAGGGCCTTGGGGCCCAGCTATGCCCGGGCAAGGCCTCCACTCGAAGATGCGTCCCTTTCCTCTTCCAGTCACTTGACATTACTAACAAATGATGCCATTTCATGGATGCTACTGCAAAATTGTAGAATTGTGACTTCTTAGATTGGAGTCCTTTTCCTAATTTCTGTCATGGAAATAAGTGACAAGTCAAGTGTGATCCATCTTCATGGTGGAACACACTCAAAACAGCAGGAAGCTGTGATGCAAGCTTCATGGGATTGAGCCTTGAAAACATGAGGTAACCAGGAACAAGGAACCAGGAACAAGGGCTACATGGTGTCTGTTTCTCACTGACAGAGATACCTGAACAGGCAATCTAGAAATAAATGTGTTTAAAAAAATAACCAACAAAAACTTAAGCCATACTTGGCAGTATTCAAGGCTTACTGCAGTATTCAGGGTTTACTCCAGGCTCTGAATTCAGGGATCATACCTGGGGCTTAGGGAACTGTTTAGGTGCCAGGAATCAAACTGAGGTTGGCTGACCATAGTTAGAAATCTTTTGGGGTCTATCTGGGTCTATTTGATCCTCAGCAGCCCTTCAACACAGTCAGGAGTGATTCTAGAGTGCACACACTTGAGCATTGACAGGGTAGGACCCCAAAACAAAGAATAAGACAGTGAGGTGAGGAGGAATAGCACAAAGCAGGACATGAGGACACCCTGCAAAACTACCATGAGCTTCTAGTCTCTCCACCTGGAGCTCTGCTATACAAGGTAGAAACCTATTTCTATTCTTTTTATTTCCCCCATTTCTGTTACTTCTATGAATAAGATTTTCTACTCACTTTAGAACAGAATAAGATTCTGTCATTCTGATAAAGAAATAAAGTGGAAGTGCACAGAGTTAAATTTGGTTTTTATAATGTAAGGAATTTCTATTCTGGGGGGTTTCTGAGAGGATGAAGAAACAGGAAACAGGAGATTTGCCAGTTAACTCAATGGTCTATCAATTCTCCTGACACAGATCTCCCCTGTGTGTGCTCACACACACACATGTGTACATGCCAAGAAAGAAAGGGCCTACTCATTTTGATTCACCAGAACATACATCTTCAACATGGTAAACTCCCCTCACCAGACAGCTTTGCTTCTCTATTTCTTAAAAATTTAATTCGAAAGATATGTAAGCCATTATGATCAAAATAAAAAAAATTGAGTCATGCAGAATATTATGCATTTACTTATGCCTAAGGTACTTTGATGTACTGATGTTTTTATATTTTAAAATATTTAAAATATATACATATTTGAAATATACACATAATATTTTAATTTAAATATAGAACATTAGACGGGTATGGTGCTTGCTTTGCATGCATGCAGCCAACCTGAGTTTGATTCCTGGTACCCAATAAAGTCTCCACAAGCACAAAACAAAATTATTTTGATTTTTGGGCCACACCTGGTGATGTTCAGGAGTTAGTCCCAGCTCTGCACTTAGGAATAACTGTGGTGGTGCTGGGCATCGAACCCAGATCAGTTGCAAACTAAGCTGCCTACCTGTTGTATCGCTTCAGCCCCTCCCCACAAATGAAATAAAACGGAATAATATTATCAAATGGAATAAAATGAACATTAGTGTAAAGAAAAATAAAACTATTTTTTCAAAAGAGATGTAAACTGAGCCATGAAAAATCATGCATACAATTGCATCAGAAAGCTGGCAATCTTGGGAAGAGAGAGCAGGCCAAGCTCCCTCCTTGCTGAAGCCACGCCTGCTGCATCCATCACCCATAACGGACACTTGACCTGTGACCCTACTTCACCTCTCCTCTACAATTCTCTGCAGATGCCCTGCAGCATACCTGACCAAACAGGTATGCTGTTGTTTGGGTTGATATCACCAGGACTTTCTTGAAGAGATGCAGGCACCCTCCCTGACTCTCCCCCTCCTCCCATTCTCCCACTTCTGGGAGACCTGACAGCTGAGAACAAGCCCCAGAAAAGCTGTAGTATCAATAATAGTGCTTGAATTCCTGGATATTTGTTCTATGCCGTCATCCCTAGGAAGACACCAATTAATATGCCAATGTTAGCAGAGGTCACATAATGTTTAGAAACAAATGAAATAAGAGTAGTCACCTAGCAACAATAGATTACTAAACCTTCCGCCAGTGTCTGAATGACCTCATTGGAGAAACAATAATTTTCACTTATCTTCCTTTTTTAAATTCTATTTTAAAAATAATTTTGTGGGGCCCGGGACATAGCATGGAGGTAAGGCGTTTGCCTTTCATGCAAAAGGTCATCGGTTCGAATCCCGGTGCCCCATATGGTCCCCCATGCCTGCCAGGAGCAATTTCTGAGCATGGAGCCAGGAGTAACCCCTGAGCACTGCTGGGTGTGACCCAAAAACCAAAAAAAAAAAAAAATAAATAAATAAAAATAAATAAATAAATAAAAATAATTTTGCTCTCACTTATCTGGAAACAAATATATTATGCTCAACTATGCTAACTATATTATACATGTTCCTTAAATAAAGTAAATAAAAAATAAAGAAAAGGAAACCCACAATTCCCTATTTACTTTAATATGTATGAAGAGAAAGTGAAGGATCCAGAGACAAAAGTAGTTCACTAGGGGGTACAGTGATTTGAAGAGCCTTACATTTGGAGAGTAGGAGTTAAACCCTAGCCTGTTCTTCATATATAGGGCTTCTCACCCACTCTTTTCTACCACTTCAACTGGTTAACTTCATAATGGCCTTGAATTTATACTGCAATACTCCACAAATATACAAAAAGTAACATAATTAAATATATGTGTCCAGCTCTCTCTTGGTAATTTGGCTTCACTACCAATGAGATAATAGATTAAAGCAGAGTGAGAGAGTTGATGGTCAACCTTAGAGATACTGAAGATGTCTCAGCTTCTTGTTCTTCACTGGATCAATTGAAATGCATATACCCCCACTCTGTAGTTCTCAAGATCAGTGATGTGCACAAGGATCTATAAATCTATAGCAATGTTAAATTTCTTGCTCTTCTCCCATTTCCTGATAGATTTTTCCATAAATCTGGTGGAGATACTTATGAGATTATTCAGCCCAAAGAGCTTTGAGGAATAGCAAATAATTGTTAAGTTTCTCAACTTTAAGTTGGACTTACTTCAAAGCAACAGATGGTATCAAGAGACTTAGGTCCTTGATAAAGTTATATCTTTAACACACATTGTTTTTTAATGTATTTAATTGTTTTTTGGACACACCCAGCAATACTCAGGGATTACTCTTGGCTCATTTCTCAGAAATCACTCCTGGCAGATTCAAGAAACCATATGGGATGCTGGGGATTGAACTCCTGTTAACCGCTTGCAACCTACCCATTGTACTATCACTCTGGTCCCTCCTTAACACATTTTAAAACCAATGAACTGATTGTGGGATTGGGTATGAAAAAATTCTGGAGAACATTACATATACATTACATATACATATACATAGATCCTACAGGTCACAGAAAGACCAAAGATCCCATGAATAACTAGTTATGCAATAATGAAAATTTTGGGAACAATTAGAGTACTGTGGAATTTTGTGGATTATCTCAGTTTGAATTCAAAAGTACCCATATTAATTTTTAATTAGGCCATTGTAAATTAGAGTCACAAAGTTATTAATTTTAAGGCATACAATATTATACCACCAATCCCTTTTCTAGTGTCCACTTCCCTCCATCAATCTCTACTTCCCTTCTGCAGCTTTAGCAGGCATTTTCTCCCTTCACTACTGGCCCCTTCCCTAACCTATATCTCCTCATCCCTACCCCTTTCCCTACATATCCCTATCTCATTCTTACTTCCTGAAAACCAGTTCTGCTCTTCATTTCTACTGTCTTTAGGTATCTGATAAACCTCTATGCAGTTTCTTTATATCCCACATATGAGAAAGAAAATTGTATCTGTCCCTCTTCCTAAACTAACTTCACTCACAGATACTCTCCAAATTCACCCATATTGCATGACAATAAAAAAATTCTATATTCTATATTGGTGTATATATTCACCAATATACTGGTGAATATATACACCAATATAGAATATAGAATTTTTTTTCCTGTCACCAATGTTCCCAATTTCCTCCTTTGCCAATCCCTGCCCGACTTTGGGACAGGCATTCTATTTCTCCCTCTCACTATCATTGTAATGGTAGTTGCTAGTGCAGTTATTTCTCTAACTGTGCTCAAGACTCTTTATGATAAGCTTTATATCTTGGGCTGCTCCTTCGGGCCTGCATCTCTACTGTCTCTGAGTATTACCACCATACTGTCTTATTTTTCTTAAATCCTGCAGATGGGTGTTTAATTTTGTCCTTTTGACTCGTTTCATGCAGCATAGTAGATTCTATCCGTCCATGTATAGGCAAATTTCATTTTTCCAAACAACTGCATAGTATTCTGTTAATGTACGGCAGTTGGACATGGACACATCCCTTGGATACCCCACCCCCATTGTCATTGCGTCTAGATACCCCAACTGTAATGACATTTGAACCTGGACATGCCCCCTTGTCATGCCAGGTACAGGATAGTGACCGGAGCAGTACTTGCTGGTCCGGGTGTGGGGGACAGAGATAAAGCATCAGAGAGATGCTACTGGCTTTGTATCTATTCCTTTCTCTTTCTTTCTTGAACCCAGACCTCTCACAGCCATCTCTGGCCAGTGAATTTCCATCTATCTCTCCCTCTCAAAAACTCCTGGGGAGTGCAGCAGCAGGCCTCAGACTTCAGTAGGAACAAAAAAAAAAATATTTGGTTTGTACTTCTCTCTTTCTCAATACCTGGAGTGGTCCCTACAGGTTGGTGTCGCTGTGTGGGCATGAGGCCACACCCAGCAGCCAGGTCTCATGGGGCCCTAGGCACCTTGCAGCACCCAGCCCTGGCAGCCCTTGACCTCTGCAGCATGCAGACCTGCAGCCTTGGGCCTCTGCAGCTTTGCAGGAGCTAAGAAGCACGCAAACTTGCAGTTTACTGCAGTAACCTGCAGAATAATGGGGAATTTCTACAGTATTCCTTTATGTACCAGTTTCTTAAGTCACTCATCTGTTGTCGGGCATCTGGGTTGTTTCCAGATTCTGGCTATTGTAAATAGTGATAAAATGAATATAGGAATGCAGAGGACAGATTTATATTGTGTTTTTGTGTTCATAGGATATATCCCTAGGTGTGGTATTGCTGAATCACATGGGAGCTCATTTTTTTTTTGTTTGTTTTTGGGCCACACCCAGTAACGCTCAGGGGTTTCTCCTGGCTATGCGCTCAGAAATTGCTCCTGGCTCGGAGGACCATAAGGGACGCTGGGGATTGAACCCAGGCCCATCTTGGATCAGCCTTGTGCAAGGAAAATGCCCTACTGCTGTGCTATCACTCCAGTCCCTCAATTTCCATTTTTTGAGGAATATCCATATTGTTTTCCAGAAAGGCTGGACTAAACGGCATTACCACCAGCAACAAATGTGAGCTCTATTTTCTCTGCATCCGTGGCAGCTACTGATTGCTCTTGTTCTTTGTGATGTGTGCCAGTCTTTGTGGTGTGAGATGATACCTCATTGTTATTTTGATTTGTATCTCCCTGATGATTAGTGTTGTGGAGCATTTTTTTTCATGTGCCTTTTAACTATCTGTATTTCTTCTTCAAGGAAATGCCTGTTCATTTTTTTCCCCATTTTTGATGGTGTTAGATGTTCTTTTCATGTTAAGGTCTGTCAGCACCTTGCATATCTTATTTATTAGCCTCTTACCTGGTATTGGGTGAATAGTTTCTCCCATTCTGTGGGTGACCTTTGTAATCTAGGGTGATGGCAGCAGGTCTTAGACTCCAGGAGGAATAAAAAAAGATACTTGGTTTTTACTTCTCTTTTTCTCAGTCCAGATGGCCGATGTTTCCTCTGAAGTGCAGAAACTTTTCAGTTTAATGTAGTCCTATTTGTTTATCTATCTCTGCTTCCACTTGTTTGGCAGTCGTGTTTCCTCTTGAAGATGCCTTTAGTTTCAATGTCATGAAATGTTTTCCTACTTTTTTATATATACTTTATAGGTTTGGGTTCGATATCATGGTCTTTTGTCCATTTGGATTTGATCTCTATGCATGGTGTTAGGTAGAGGTCTGAGTTTACTTTTCTGCATGTGGCTGACCAGTTATCCCACCACCATTTGTTGAAGAGGCTTTTCTTGATTCATTTTGCGTTTCTTGCCATTTATTAAAGACTACTTGATTGTATGTTTGGGGGTGGGGTTCATTCTCTGAATAATCAAGTCTGTTTCACTGATCTGTGAGTCTGTTTTATTCAAATACCATGCTATTTTTATGACTGTTGCTTTGTCGTACAACTTAAAGTTGGGGAAAGTGATGCCTCCATCTTTCCCCCCTAAGGGTTGCCTTAGCTATTCATGGGCATTTATTGTTCCAAAAGAACTTCTTTAAAGAATGTCATGGGTATACTTAGAAGGACTGCATTAAATCTGCATAATGCTTTAAGGAGTATTGCCATTTTAATTATGTTAATTTCCCCAAACCATGAACAGGGTATATGTGTCCATTTCCTTGTATCCTCTTTTATTTCCTAAAGCAGTGCTTGATAGTTTTTCATATTGGTACTTCACCCCTTTAATTAAATTGATTCTAAAGTATTTGAATTTCTGTAGTCATTGAAAATGGGATTTTCAATGTCTATTTCTTCTTTATCATTATTTGTGCATAAGAAGGGCATTGATTTTTGCATGTAAATTTTGTAGCCTGCCACTTTGCTATATGAATCTATTGCTTCTAGGAGCTTTTTGGTACGTCTTTAGGATTTTTTAAATACAGTACTGTGTCATCTGCAGTGAGAGCCTGACATCTTCCTTTCCTATCTGGATGCTCTTGATATCTTTTTCTTACTAATTGCAAAGGCAAGTACTTCCAGTACTATGTTAAATAAGAGTGACAAAAGGGTAGCCTTTTCTTAGGCGAAATTTTAAAGGAAAGTGTGTCAGTTTTTTTTCCATTGAGTATATTTGCCATGGGCTTGTGGTAAATGGCCTTAACTATATTGAGAAAAGTTCCTTCCATTCCATCTTGTTGAGTGTTTTTGCAAATTACAAATGTGTGTTGGACATTAACAAATGCTTTTTCTGCATCTATTGATACAATCATAAAGTTTTTATTTTCCTTTTG
>PVKC010012190.1:0-24074 GCA_004027635.1 Crocidura indochinensis
GACTTGTCAGCAGTGTGTTTTATAAGCTTTGAAGATCATGGTCAAAATCAGGAAGATTTTCTGATAAAGAAGTTTTAGAGAAGAATAGTGTAATAGTGAAATCTAATGGACAAACTATTATAAATGACTAGACCTCATGGCATTTGGAGTCATTTCAAGTTTGGGTGAAGGGTACTTTGCTTTTTATTTTTAATAAGAAATGTTTCTATATCCATTATGTGTGCATATTTTGGCACACACACCTTGAATGGTTAAGTTGGATGTCTAACAAGTAAAATTACTAAAGAGTAGGATATGTATATTTTTGAACTTGGCCAAGTAAATACTTATTTTACCAAAAGTAGATTCTTTAAGATATCCAATAATCATAATCACTAGCATACTTTAAATAAATTAAATAATTTAATTTAATATTTTCTTATACTAAAGGTATATCCACTTCTATAGAAAGCTGCCCTGAAGTATTTTCTGCTTTGGGGGGCCCACACCTGGCAATGTTTATTGTTCTGTGATCTAGAGTGATCTCTGAAGGTGCACTGGAACCATATTCAGTGTCTGGATCAAACAGGATTGGCCATATGCATGGCAAGCATCTTATTTCATGTACGATCTTTTAATTATGTCTCTGAAGTATTTAAACATAGCTAGAATAAGTGCTCTTACATGGGAAATTGAACCTGATACCCATCCATGCTTTAGAAAGTCTAACACCTACCTTCTTTTTCTCTTTTTAAGATATGGTCTGCTTGAAAATAGCACCTGGGAGGCCAGAGTGATAGCACAATGGTATGGCATTTGCCTTGCATGTGGATGGACCTTGATTCTATTCCCAGCGTCCCATATGGTCCACCAAGCCAGGAGTGATTTCTGAGCGCATAACCAGGAGTGTCCACTTTGCATCACTGGGTGTGGCCCAAAAACCAAAAAAAGCACTTGGATGATCTGAGACATTAAGGTGGGAATGGCATGATTTAACTCTTTCAGTACAGCTATTCCTCACCACGAGCAAAGATATACCCCCTGTCAGGCTATATTGTTCCAAAGGAAAGTGCTCAGGAAATATTCTGGAAATCTGCATGTCTGGGATCCACATTTTATGCCCACATTATGTCAGTTATCTGATTCTTTCTCTCTCTCTCTCTCTCTCTATATATATATATATTATATATATAGGTATAGATATATATCAACTTGGAATCGTGGTGGGACCTACTGTTATATCTATATTACTAGATGATTTGTTCAAATAAGGAGATGTCCTTCCTTTATGGGTAAAGAACATGTCCTTCCTACTTGCCTTAGCAATTGAAGAATTTTATACAAGGCAAAAAAGAAGACTGCAGGCAGAGCCAATGAGTGTGTTCAAAGTAAAAACATTTTGTATATATATATATAAAAGGAGCTATGCCCCTAGGCTCAGATACCACTAAAAAGATTTGTCATCAATCTAGAAATCCAATGGGTCATTTGAAGGATTTAGTGTGAGGAGATGTTTTGCCATTTACACTTATAAAACAAATTTCATCTAGCTTCCTTGGTCTCCATACATTCAACGTATCTTCTAATTATTGTGACTACCAAACTTTCCTTACAATTTTCCAAAATGCTATCCACTGAGAAAAAAAAATTGTTGGCCAATGAACTCAGCCTGATTTAAATAATTAAGAGGATTTCTATGCCTTTTACTCAGCTCTTTTCTGTACAATGGGTTTAATCTCAAACAAGCTATGAGATAAATTTAGTGGTTCTCATATTTTCAACCCGAGTAAAAATCTCCTCCAGAGAATGCAAACAACCCTATGTTCTAGTGCCAACTTCAGTGTAGAAGCGTTGTTTGCAGATATACCAAAAATATGCCTTAGGTCTTATCAAATCAACTTATGTCTTATAGTTTCTGAGCCAATCAGAAGGATTATTCTAACTGAACAAAGCCACTGGTGGAAGTGAGTTCTCTTCGAAACACATAGTAGAGAGTGAATAAGTGGGTGTTTGAATAAAAGAAAGAAGTGGATTGTGGGCACTCCACCAAAAATATCCCCTGCATTTTTGCAGTTAAGAGTTGATTTTGTTCAGGGACATTCCAGGTTTGCTTGTACTTTGAAAGACCACCTGGGCCAGAGGTTACATAAATGTGGTATGCGATGGATTCCAAAGGCATAGTCGGGGTAGCTTAGAATGGGAGGTGGGAGCCCGGGAAAGGAGGAGGCGGGCGCCGCAAGTCCAGACGGGCTGCCTTGTAAAAGGATCAAAGCTCTGTGAGATTCTTCTGCCAAAGCTCTTACAGCGTGTGACAGGAACCCAGGTGAAAGATGGGTGTGAGTGGAAATTGAAAGAGACCCCTTGATGATTTCCTGAGGAAACTCACCTGTTTGGCAATGACTTTGCTCTGCAAGTCTTCCGCTTGCATCCACATGTCCTCATCAACTCCAAACTCGGGAAAGCATGATGGTTGTGAAATTGAAAAGCAACATTTGGCCCTTGCACGTAACTCAAGTTCAAAAGGAGAGATGCTGCTGGATTGTTTACCACAATGGTGCCATTTTGGACTCCTTCCTTCCCTTTGTCCTGTTCTCAGAGACATCCTCTCCTTTCTTTCTATTATATTCTCTCCCAACCCATCCAAAACCCTTGTAACTTTTTCTATCTCTCACCTCCAATAAATATCCTTACCATACTTTTCTCCAAGTCTCTTTTTTTATTACCTAGGGAGAATTTCTTAAAACGAAGTTTTATCGTTTTACTCCCTCTGTTCAATCTCTTATGGCGACTGCCCATGGCCTACAGAAAAATCTATTCAATTAGACCAATTACCCAAGATAGAATCCAATTCTCATCTTAGATATCCATATGTTGGTCAAACTTCCCAAAGCATCAAATCCTCTTCATAAGTCTGGCAAATATTTCTTGCTGGGTACCAGGCATTGGGTAAGAATTTCAGAATATGAGTCTTCCCTAATATCCTTACAATTTGCACCTCAGATAAAGTCTTCTTCATTGATTTAAACATGAAGATTGTGGACTCTTATTGAAGCACTCGGTATGCATTTATCTTATAGTACCTATATTATGGTCATTTGTATTCTTACTGATATTCAGTTTCTTTAGATTATGAGTCAGTCATAACTGAATCCCCTCATGTTCTTCTAATGGCCTGAGTACTTGACTCAGTTTGTCAAGTCCTCAGGCCTGGCTCAGATATTCATGAGTATCTCCTGTTATTATGGATAATTACTAACTGTTTCACCCTCTGGTCTCCACCCAGCTCAAAGCATAAACTGACAACACTCAAAATATATTTGTTTTGCATGTAGTAAATTATTTTTCAACCTTAACACTGATTTTTCCAATGTTTAAATTTTTGGACTCACAGTTTTTTCCCTCTCATTTTGTTCATATAGGACTCATACTGCTCCTATCCTTCAACAGCTATTAATGTTTTGGTTTAAATATTATAACTTTATTTTTATACTAAATAGATTTGTTTAGCAAATTCACTATTTTACAAAATTTGTTTCTATCAATATTTATTTACTTTGTGGGGGTGTTTGAGTCACACCAAAAGGAACTCAGGGTTACATCTGGCTCTGTGCTCAGAAATCACACCTTGCAGGTTAGGAGGACCATATGGGATGCCAGGAATCCAACTGGGTCTGTCATGGGTTGGGTGCATGCAAGGCAAATAAATGCCTTACAGCTGTGCTATAGCTCCAGCCCTCCATCAATATTTTTGAGGCCAAAAATAATTCCTTCATTTTATTTTATCAGAAACAACTGAGTGTTCTTTCTGTACAAACTTCTTTCTCTTTTCTGTTTTTTTTTTCACACCTAAGCTCAGGGCTCTGTGCTAAAGGATAACACTGGTGAATCTTGGGAACCATATGAGGAACCATATAGAGAAACATATAGAGTCAAACCCAGGTCAACTGCATTCAAGGCAAGCACCTTGCCTGCTGTATTATCTCTTTGACACTAACATTGGGGCTATTTTATAAAGATATAATTTAAAAATTGTATTACTGGGGCAAAAGGGCATACGCACTTCTTTATGACTCTTAATTTCTGCTTTGAGTTTTCTTTTAAATGCATTTGTAAAGGTAATGCCATGGACCAAGGTGACTGCAACAGAGAACTGTAAGGGTATTTCCAAATTTCACCATCCTGGCCTAATTTATTTCAACACTAGATTAATGTTTGCTTTTGTCTTCTTCTCAATTTCAAGAAAAAACACAAAACACTGTAATTGGATTCATAGTTAACCTCTCCTTATTTATAAAGTATGTTTTCTTGATGCGAGAGGGTGAGAACTTTAAAACTCTCTGTGGAAAAACATGCAGTGAAATTGGAGATGGTGGGACCCCAACCCCAGAATCATCTTTGAAAAGCTCTGTTTATCCAGACCTTTGTGAAAATTGAAAACTCTAGCAAAACAAAAATCAAAATCAACCCTACATCATTCTATTTCTTAGCAAAAAAAAAATTTAAGACCTTCTTTCTCTTATACTGGGGTAGATATATACAGATGCTGAACACAGACAGAATGACTTTGAAAGCAGTAACTTCATTATTTTGGTTGAAGACCTTTTTTGGCATAGGAAAAAGAGTGTGAGACTGAGAGACAGAAAGAAGAACAGTGTGCAAGAGTGCTATTTGGCAGAGGTGCACTGACTGTGCTCAGTATGGGTACCTGGGAACACCTGCACCTCATCTCAGAGATCAATATGGTCCTCAGTGCTAAGGGATGAAGGAGGAGAAATAGAGGTGGAATAAAATGCAAATAGACAAGGTTATTCTTTAGTCCTCAGAATTCTCCAATTGGAAATCCTTTAAGATTTCTTGCAAAAGGTTTTAGTGCCTACATAAGAGATCTTTAACAGATAAAAATGAATGAAAAGTCACCAGGCCCTTGAGTTAGCCTAGTCTAGTAGGAGTCTACTCAGAAAGAGAAGAAAGTCAGCTTTATCTTAGATTTCTGAGAGAAGTTGTGCAGGCTAGTTATGCTCCCAGACTATTTTCTTATTTTCTTTCTTAAAAAGGAGCTGGGAAGAACCTCTCCTAAGCAACATACACATGAATATGGTGGGATTTAAGGTTTTGGAATCACAGAGGAGTTTTATCAGAAGGCTCAGGGAAGTCCTGCACCTTAGTCTAGTCTAGGGTCAAACTGCTCTGGATTTATCTACCACATTTCTCATATCTATGGTCATACAAACGTGCCTGCTCCTAGGATGCAACACATTTTATTCTCCATCCCATTTCATTATTTTAGGTAACACCACTCTATTTCACCCAACAGCACTGGTGCTAAACATTTCTGATATTATATAGTCCCTCAATCCTCTCTTTCAAAACCCTTTGCCGCCTCCTGGTCTATTAGCGACCCTGTTCTTGTCTGAAGGAATTTTTATGTATAATTTTCAAGTTTCTTAAAAATGTTTGCTCCTTTTCCATTGATTTTCTAACTTCCCTTGCACCATTCTCCATTCTGCCCCCACTCTTCCATACCAGTTCCCCTGAAACATCTCACCAGGTTATTATTATTTTTGTTTGTTTATGTATACATTTTTATTTGGCAGGTTTGAGCCACACATAGCAGTTATCAGGGCTTACTCCTGGCTTTGAGCTCAGGGGTCACTCCTCATTTGCTCAGAAGACCATATGAGGTGCTGGGGGTTGAATCTGGGTTTGTTGCATATAAGGCAAACACCTTATCCACTATACAATCTCTCAAGTCTCAATGTTTCTATTTTAAAATACATTCAAATGATTTTCCTTAGTTTCTGGAGGGGTATCTATAGGCAAAACCATCCCCCACATTTTTTTTCTGGTTTTTGGGTCACACCGGGCAACAGTCAAGGGTTACTCCTGGCTCTATGCTCAGAAATCACTCCTGGCAGGCTCGGGGGACCATATGGGATGCTGAAATTTGAACCACCGTCCTTCTGCATGCGAGGCAAACAAATGCCTTACTTCCATGCTATCTCTCTGGTCCCACCATCCCCAATTTTTAATCATTTTCATGTTGTCCTTTCAGGTATATTCCTAATCTATAATATATATTAATATATGTATATAAATATACATATATATTCTTCAAATATGTTTGATCTTTAAAAGAAGGGTACTTTTATGTGGGTATTTTTTCTGTCTGGAATGTCTTCTTTCCATACTTTTTTCATGTATCTAAATTCAATGCAGAGTCATGGAAAATATTGTTTCTCACTTAGATCCTCGTACAATCTATATCCTAACCCTTTACAGTGCTGATGAATTTTGGTAGGACATCAATATTAATAATAATATTAGGACATCAATATTATTTTTTTCTCACTAAAGTGTATGCTCCTTGAAGACACATCACTTCCACATCATTATATACTGAGAACATTAGATGGTAAGATATATCAAGTAGATTAAATGAAACAATAAACTTAGTAAGAAAGCGAAAAAAAATTGGCACTCTATTCTAGCTCTATGGTGAAACTCCCAATTGGGTCTAAAGCTATTGTCATAAAAATACAATATGCCTGTGTTATAAAGATTCAAATTTTGAGATTAATGTGTGTATGTAGATGAGCCTGAGCATATGTGTCATGACAAATGCAAGACCTATAGCAATGTAACACTTCCCATTACATGATATTCAATTCAACTGCAGTAAATTTCAAATGAAGCCATTTTTATTTGTAAAGAATTCATTGATAAGTGTGACTTTGTCGTACAAAGTGGTGTCAGTGTGTAGCTTCTTGAGAGTAGGCTCTGCCTACTATATGAATTAATCTGTCGGTTCCCACGGTAACTTCCCCCAATACCATATATTTAACAGTTCAATTAGTCATTTCCAAGTGAAGCATTCTAATTGATTATTTTTCAGTCTCTGTTGGTGATAAAGATAATGGATGTTTTTGTAGAGTAAATTGGCTTCTTTGCTTAATATCTGCTTCTTGATGTCAATGCCCAGCAAATAAATGGTGTAGCACATTGCTATAAATAGCATGATGGCTGGCAGAGGAAAAAAAAATAGCTGTGTTTCCTGACAGTGCAAATTTCACACTGTTTTAATTACCACAAACGTTCACCAGTATCTCAGAATGCTGGGCAGGAAACTGGGAATAACTGAACATTTGTAGATGTGACCAAAATGACAAGCTTGGGATACAACCTCTTGCTTGTGAAGGACCTTGCAAAATCCTAAGGAGAATCTAAAGTCTAACTGGTGCATGGGGTGACTTCTCCAAATCAAACAGATAACTGGGAAATCTGTCTCATTCTTTGTGCTGTTACTCCTCTTTGCATTGCACAGGAGAGACACCTGTTTCCCAAAAATAAACAGTTTTAATTAAGAAATCAAAAGCATAAAGCACAACTTGTTCTTGTACAAATACCTTCACACATTTATTGTCCCTGTTTAGGCAGTGTGAGACAATAATGGACACAATTACCAGATGACATTTTCATTGAAAATGAAGGACTTTTCTTCTCTTCCCATAACCTTACCTCTCCTATCTTCTTTCCAATCTTCTTATTCTGCCACTACCCAGAACCTTTCTTTCCTGAACTCCTACCAATTTCTGCTATCCTGAAATCCAATTCAACCTAGAAATAGTATAAAATACATTTGCTCAACACTATAGCTCCTTCTCAAGGGGCCACTGGTAGATCTCTGAATTGAGTCTGTGAAATCTTTGGCTCATGCCCAGAAATTTCTACAATACTTTGTAGTAATGGAAAAGGCATGCAGCAGCACAGTTTCTGACAATCTCTCTTACATACTTTCCCATGTGAGGGTAAATCTCATTGGATTTAGACCTAATGAAACTGGAAACAATAGTATCTTATAATTACTCAGAGATGCTTCGAGGATTAAGCAGATGGTAGGGAAGAAAAATCTTCACTTCCTTAGTGATAAAGATATAATTTCTTGCAAATGGTAGGAGATAGATCTCCAAGGCCTACCTTGGGAAAGGCCTGGAAGGGCTTATAGAGAACCGCAAGTCCCAGCCAGAACTGCAGGCACACAGAATAAGAGGGGTGACCCTTCTCTTATCACTTGTCACAGAGTAGACATGTGATGTATATAAACTGAACACTGAGCATTCATAAAAAATGACACAAAAAAACCAGTAGTGATAAATAAACTAAATCTGATTATGTTACTTAAGGTAAATTCTCTCATTTGCTCCCTATTTTATAAGAATAAAATATAAAAAGAGCAATGTAAAAGACATTGACCAATCCATTTAACCAAGGAAGACATAGGAATAAAAACTAGTCCATTGCAAATAATAACACTAAAGATAAGTGAAAAGTGTTGACAAATTATATCAGAATTTTTATTAATTATCTCATAAAAGAGTCTAAAACCATTATAAGGCGATTATATATTATAATGTTAAATCATTTAGTATTATTCATACATTCATTGTAACCCAAAGCACAAAGAGGTTACATAATTTGTTTTAAATTCTTGCAGCTATCAAGAGGCAGTGCCAAGATTTGTATAACCAGACATTCTCTAAAACCTTTGCACTGTTTTGTTATGTTTTGTTGCAAGTTTTTGGGTTGCCACACCCGATAGCACTCAGGGGTTATTCCTGGCTTTGCACTCAGAATTAACTCCCGGCAGGCTCCAGGGACTATATAGGAAGTCAGGGATCAAACCCAAGTTGACTGTGTGCAATGCAAATGCCTACCCTAATGTGTTGTCGCTTTGGTCCTTTTTCCTTTTAATTTCAAATTTTTTATTATAACACCTTAATTTACCAAGTTGTACGTAATACAGTTGTTTAAGGTATTAAATGTTCAAACACCATGTTTCCTTCACAAGTTTATCCAGTTTCCTACCCACCACCCTAGAACGCCCCCTTGCAAAACAAACAAATTCACTTTATGTTGTTTGTTACAACTCAAAAGTAAATGGAATTATGAAAAGTTAGATCAATAAGGGTTGATTGAAATAATTTTTATATCTTACCTGGTGTTACTACAGTCATTGTCTAAGGATTTACTGGCCTAAAATTAGTATTATTTAAGACTTCCGTGTTACTGTTTAAGCTCACTGAGCTTGATGGTCTTCTATATAACTTTTCCAAAAGATTTGGTGTGATCCTATTGGGTTGACACTATTATGAAATGTTGAGATGTCACAAATGGCTGTATGGTCCAGAATATATTGATATGGAACAAATTTGGTGACTTGGCAATTTGATACAGTTAAGTCATGGAGCTGGCCCAGTTCTGTTGGAAAGTGTAGTGTGTGGCTCTGCTCTGCTGTACTTTCAGGCAGAATGGGGAATCTGCTCCTGCTCATTCTGAGAAGGCCCCAGAGTTATCAGCTTCGACCTGGCTACCTGGAGTCAGTAGCCATCATTTTCTTTTGGAGATTGAAAGAGCTATTGGGTCATTTTTCTGCCTGGAAGATGGTGGGAACCTTTGCCTTTGATCACAGCATACTACTCCTTCTCAAACACAGCTAGAAGAATAGCTATCGACACTTAATGTATAGATATAAATTAAGAACTTGTCCTTCAGAAAGTGTACAGAAGATGGTATATTTTAATTTCATTTATTTGTTTGTTTGTTTTGTTTTGGGCCCACATCTAGTAGTGCTCAGGAGTTATTCCTGGCTCTGAGCTCAGAAATTGCTCCTGGCAGGGTTGGGAGACCATATGGGGTGCCAGGGATTGAACATAGGTCCAACCTGGGTTGTCCACGTGCAAGGCAAATGCTCTACTACTGTGCTATCACTCCAGCCCTATGGATTCTTTTTATTTTTATTTTTTGGACTCTTTTTATATTAAATACAAAAACCTTCTTTTTGTGTAAATTAAGTTATCTTTAAGGTCAAGAAAAAGAATCTTACAACTCTCTTCTTTCAAATATTAATTCTAAAATGCTCTGTATATATTATTGTATTTTATAAGGACTTGTATTATTTCTGATTTCTAATTTCTGTTTTTTACCATTTTCTTTCTATCCTTAAGGAATCAGGTACTGTTTACATGAGCATCATGATGAAGAACTCAGAGCAGGTAGATACCATCTTTAGAACAGAAATCCTACAGGATCCCTGAAATAATTTCGTATTATATTAAAAACCCGCTTTGACTTTCCTATCATATCACCAAGGCATTGGAAACCCAACTTGGCCTGCACCCAACTTTTCCATTCTTACAGGACATAAAGCTTTTATTTTGGATATTTTGGAGGGTAGCACCCTTATTCTTATATAGGATTGTCAGTGTCAAACAGGACTCCATTTTGGCTAAGAACATAGGTGAATTTCTCTGACCAATAAAATCTTGCACTATTGTTTTTTCCACCGAGGCTATTTGTTTTTATTCTATCATTCAAGATCTCTGTAATCATCTGGCATCCTTTTGGGAGGGTTTTCTCTTCCTTCACAAGAATTGAAATCATGGTTGGGCCTTGTAATCCTACTTTTGGAAGGTAGAATGTTATTACAGATGTCTTTCTTAGCAAAATTTCTAGGAAGAAGCAGTTATTTAATATTTTTATTTAAAAAATACATAAATAACTAAATAAATTAAAGTATTTTCCTATGCAAGAGTTGTGGGTTTGAGTAAATCATGTTATTTTCTTTCATTTCAGTGTATTCATCTTTAAATTGAGATGACACAATGAGATAATGTCACAGTTTCTTCGCATTTTGACATATATTTGGTATGAAATTCGAGGTTGACTAAGACCATTTTACAAATCCAAGGATTTTTTTTATTCTAAACAGTATAATTAACCCTGACTCCAACAATTTAAGGTACATGAGTTCTATACACCTCTATTTCAAATATTAATAAAATTCCTCTTCCTAAAGGGATAAGAGTTTATACATAGTACAAGATAAAACTCACATTAAATACTTTAAGCATCATTCGCCACGGGTATAGACATTGTGATACCAACCTGCCAATCTGTGGCCAAGGATGAAATTGGCTCATGTGAGGATGATATAAACACCTCTACTGTAGCTTCTTTACCATATCACTGAGAAGCCTAAGAACAGCTTCTCTCTTGCACACTTATCTAAGTATTTAGTAAAGAGATCTATAACCTATAAATTCAATTAAATCCTCTTTTTTTTGTCAGATACAGAGAGTTGGGAAGAACATAGACTAAAATGCCTCCCCAAAACCTCGAGATACTTGCATAAAAGACCAATTATAATCCTATAAGGCAATGAAATCAGAAGGGAGGTTCTACTTCAGAGAATTTCACTATATCCTCATGTCTACAGAAACACAGGAGTCCCTCTATGTCCTGGAACCTTGGCACAGTGGGAAAAAAAACATCTATGAAGAGTTTCTATGAAGGAAGATAACCATCTGGTCCCTTCTTCAACTTGAAACCCGAATGGCATCAATTTCATTTTAATCTTGTTGAACTATGAAGTCATCCAATTCTGGGAAGCTCAGTTTTTATTTGTGCTTGATCAAGAAGTTAAATGTACAGTTAACTTTATAATCCCATCATTGGAGGGGGGGGGCTAGCTCTCAAACTACAGTCATGGTATTAGCTTTTCCTTTCGCTAGCAGTCAGGCATTGCACTTTCTTGACTGACCAATGCCAAGGGAGGCAATGCCCCCATCTGGCCAGACAGAAGAAGCGAGTTTGAAAAATCAAAGTGTTTATTGATTTTTACATAGAGACAGAGAAATAGGCTCTGAAAGTTTCAAAGCTATTAAGTTTAATTCTAAGTTGTGTGTGTGAGTGTGTGTGTGTGTGTGTGTGTGTGTGTGTGTAGAAGGTAGGAGAATTGAGTATACGAGAGTATGTATGGTTGGGGTAGAGAAACGAATAAAATACAGGATATATAAAAAACTATTTCTCAACTCAAATTTATTTCAAAGAAGAGAATTGAATTGAAAAATAAGGTACTCAATCTGTCAGCAGACACTCCTAGGACTAATTTCCAAACAGTGATCTAGTTGGAGGACTCGTGGAGGAAGTAGGGCACAGCTGTGGAGAGAATACACGACAAAGTTATTGTCACAGTTATTGTGGCTAAAACCTCAACTCTGAACAATTTCTATTATCAATTATCTGACTAATCTATCACCAATATGTTATGAGTAAAGCAAACTGAGCTCAAAGTAGAAAATAGTCATCTCATTATTTTATGATGAGTAAATCTAAGATGATCTAAACATTGTGCCTACGTAACCATAGATCACTAAATCTTATATTCTACCCTTCCTGGTATTATAATTTTCCAAATTCCTGGGAATATTGTAAAGACATAAATAAATCACAAACAAAGTGCATAAAGTAAACAGAAGGAAAAAGTCACTTTCCCATAGTTCATTCCCAGCTGGATAATTCTAAACTTCTTAAGTTTCTGTCATTCCTGGATTAGTAATGTGAGTTCTATGTTTTATGGTTATAGTTTTGTTCAATTATTTGTCAGCCTAATTTTTTAAGTATATACTTAAATTTTATTTCTACTTCAGTATCACTTGACAGGAAAATTTCTCTCAAATAATAAGATGATCTTATTTGAAATAATTGTTTCTTCCAGCTTGCTACTTTACAATCTGACTGGGATTTCCTTTTTCTTTAACTTCTAAGCTAATTTCCCTCATTTATAAACCCATCTTTTTGTGTGATTGTGTTTTATTTTTCTGTATTATACAATCAAACATTTTTCTCCAGAATGAGTGAATGAAAAGCAACTATTCATATTCTGCACAAATTAAAATACTTTTATTTCATAATGTTTAGGAACTTTTCTAATTGCTTCTGCTGTTGCTGATAGAAAGTTGATTTATTATTTGGCTACCAATTTTGAGAGGGTTTATATTTTTCAACTATTAGTTTAGTGTTTTTTCCTAAGACCTTAGAGTAGCGTTTTTTTTTTCTTAAAAGACTAAATTTTTAGGAGCTGGAGCAGTGGTGCAAATGAAAGCATCTGCCTTGCATGCGCTAACTTAGGATGGAGTGTAGTTCAATCCCCAGTGTCTTATATGGTCCCCCATGCCAGGAGCGGTTTCTAACCACATAGCCAGGAGTAACCCCTGAATGTCACCAGGTGTGAACCAAAAATAAAAACAAAACAAAAGACTAAAATTTTTAAAAGATATACACATTGAAATGTAGAATGTATTTCATTCATTCTGCTTTTTGATCTTTACTAGTAATTGCAATATAATACTTTCTTTTCGGAAAATCTTTATTCCATTATTTACTTCATGTTTTTTCTTACTTTATTCTGTGATTTCTTCTGAAGTATTTATTACATAGATTATTAATATCCTGAACTGACCTTTGTTATTTCTTAAACTTTTTCTCTTATTTAACCTTTATTAAATTTTTGTCCTTTCTAAAAAGAGTTTGTTGATTTCATCTTGGTACTTTTTAAAATTTAATCTATTGTGAATTTTTGTTTTGCATTTTAGGAATTGCTTATGTTTATTTTATTTTATTTTTATTTTATTTTTATTTTTTGGTTTTTGGGTCACACCCGGCAGTGCTCAGGAGTTACTCCTGGCTCCATGCTCAGAAATTGCTCCTGGCAGGCACGGGGGACCATATAGGGCACCAGGATTCGAACTGATTACCTTTTGCATGAAAGGCAAATGCCTTACCTCCATGCTATCTCCCGGGCCCCAATTTTATACACGTTTTAAATAAAATGTTTTTTATTCACCAACTGTCATTGTTTGGGTGATGTGTATTTAAATTTAATGTTTATAAAATCTCAATTATAGTAGCCATCATAACTTTGTATTATTTTTTTTTGTTTGCTGAATTGCTCTGTTAATTCTCTAGCAGAGTTACCCTCATTTTTTTCTCTTGTTTATTTTCCCCTCAAATATAGGACAAAGGTTAGGTGTCCATTCATATTTATGAAGAAAGAATTCATTAGTGTGCAGGACTTTCACGTGTTTCTTCCAATACAATATAGACTTGTTTGCTCAGCAAACCTTTATCCCCAAAGTGGCAACTCATAGTAGACTGTACTTGTTTATGTTGACTGACAGGGTTTAGATTGGCACTTGTGATCAGACTAGTTTCTCTACACCTTTTTACCCTCACCTCCAGCGTGCCAAGTAACAAGGATTATATTCGGAGGCCAGCTCTAAAACTTGTCACCTATGGCTTTCTCAACCCTTGTTCAATTTCTATCATGAGGAGCATTCACAACCTAGAGACAATTACCTGCAGGTTGTTCCATAAAGAGAAAGAAGACTCAATAGTTCAGGTATTCCTTGGAAACTTCCTTTTATTAAACAGCATAGATACTAATCCTTTGCTTCTTGATTTTCTGATATACACAGACTACCAATTTGAAATGGCATAGAACTATGTTAATAGATGAACTCTGCAGCCAGAGAGAGAGAGAGAGAGAGGTAACATACTTGCCTTGCACATTATCTAGGTTTGATCTAACATATGAGGCATCCCATATGTCCCCTGAGTGAGGATAGGAATGGTTCCTGAGTGCAGAGCCAGGAGTAACTCCTGTTTATGTCCACCAAAACAGAGAGAAATAATTTCTCCTGCAATCTCTTCTGGTTAACCACTCCTTTCAAAATGATTTAGTTAGAATATGATGTGGTCTAATTTTCAACTTTTGGAAATTTGTTAAATTTCCACTCTATTTTGAATATTTCTGTGGGTTTATTTTCTGGTATTTTTTTCCTTGTTATTTTTATGAAAACTGGGGAAAAAGAGTAGGTAATATGTGTCAAGTCATCAGAATGAACCAAAAACCCCCAACCATTTAATTTTGTACTATGTTTTAGTACAAAAGACAAAGCCTAGGACATTTTCCTACAAGCCTCTAATTTATTTGAGGAAAAAAATCTTAAACATGAGTTACACTAATTAACCTTAAACTTAATACTATCCTTGATTAAGACCTAAAATATTGTCATACCCAAAAATTATTTCAGAATATGATACTGAGACTAATTTTAACCTGTTTTTGAATAACATGGAAAATAAAAACTAGAAGACAGAGAAATTAGCACAGTTTCTTTGACAAATTCTCTCTCTCTCTCTCTCTCTCTCTCTCTCTCTCTCTCTCTCTCTCTCCACCTTCAATCGCCACAGGTGATAGGACCCTCCAAACTACTGTCATATAGCTTCAAACCCTTTTCTTTGATTGCATACATTTGAAGCACACCATGCTGGCTGGGCCTTACCTTATTGGCATAGGCATAGGGCGATTAAAATGGCATTGACAATCTTTTGATCTGCCCTTGTATAATAGAAAATTCAGATTAAGGGAAGATTATGCTAATGGTGAATAAGATCTTAGAGTGGGGAGGGCTTTTTGAAGACAGCTTGTTCTGTTCTCCGACTGACACTTTCTGTCTGTAATATTCTGCCTAATGGTCTTTTCTTGATCATCTCTGGTAACAAGAAACTTGTCACCTCCAGAGACAGCATTTTTTATCTTTAGACGGTGCTATTAAAAGGCCTTTAAACATAATTCTGATCTAACTCTATGTACCTCCCAGTGTGTTCACCAGCTGTGCACCCTACAAGGTGCGGCACAAATCGAAACCACTGTCATTTGGAAGAGAAGTTTGATATTTCATATGTTTAACAGGACAGGTAAGAAAGATATCTATTCAATATCAGAGACAGTTGTCACTCCTCTATCTAAAGATGCTTGCATTTCTTCAAGTAGGCAAAGAGTGAGTCTGTTAAGTGAGAGCTTTAAAAATAATTCCATTACCCACTTTACAAAGGTAGAGTGACAGGCAATCATTAGGAAAAGAAAGTCTTCACGGATGATGCACAACTTGCAAAATACGCAGTTACACCGTTATAAAAGAGGAGGTACAATAACTTCCCACCAAGGAGGGCTGTGTTTTCTGGGAGCCTGCATTTCTATAGCTTTTGTTTAGAGCTAAGATTCATTGCAAGCCCCCCCACAAACTGTTGAGAAAGATATGTGGGCACCAAGAACTTGGTCAGTTGGATCAAATTTTCAGTCACCTCTGATTTTCTGCAAAGAGACAAATAGAAAATGCTAGTGCTGAAGAAATCCCAGCTGGTACAAATGCAGACTGAGAACAACATGTCTGCCTGTGTTCCACTGTGGGCTTCTGAATTCTATAATTGAATGGGATACAAGACCTTAGAACTCAGTGATCTTTAGTTATTCCCTAAAATTTCTTTATTATAAGTATAGGGCGGAGGGGAAGTGATAAGTTCAGTCATGCAGAAAGTCTGTGGCAGAAACAATAAGAAAATATGAGTTCTATTGCCCTGGCCCAATTTTTTTTCTTTTTCTGTCCTTTCCTCTCTCAGTTGGGCTTGTAACTCTTTTTGACCTAACCCCAACCCCGTCTCTGACTCCCTTTTGACCCTTCCCTTTTGAATTCTGCTCTGGCCATGTAATTCCTTGCTATTTTTGGAACATCTTATCTCAGGGTCTTTGCACATTCTGTTGATCCATCAAGCACCTTCTTTGCTCTCAAAGCTGTAGGAACACTCATATCATGTTGTTATCTTTCAATATATCATCTCTTCAGAGATGCCTTTCCCAGTCATCTTATCTAAAAATAGGATTTTCTGTCACTATATCTTATATCCTTTTAGTAATTATCATTTTTCATAGAATTCATTAGTGTAATTATATGAAAGGAACATATCCTTGTATTTATTATATACAATATATAAATACATCCTTGTATTTATATAAAACTTATTTGATTGTGTATATTATATATAAGATATCTTCCTAATGTGTAAATGGTCCATGAAATCAAGAACCTTGTGTGTTTGTCTACTACTATGTCTATAATATAAACATATTATTTGTGAGATAAGAGTTCAATAAAAAAGTCTTGGAAGTGTTCCATGATGTTTAGTAGGTGACTCGCTGAAGAGTTCAGAAATGTAAAGCATGCATCTATAACTGGGAATTCCACTTCAAATTTCATTCTACCAAAGACATTATAGTTTCCTTTCCTCTGGTGTCTTGTTTAAAATTATAATTTGACTTAAATTTTCATGAAGTCTCTAGATTGTGAGTACATATTCAAACCCCTGAAAATTATAATTTTAAAAGGTCCATTCTTGAGCCATCAATGCAGATAATTTTCAATGTTTAGAACCCCAGGACCTATCTTGACCTCCCCAGAATTAAGGACAATCTTGAAACATTCACCCTATTCTGTGAGCTACTTGCAATAAAAATGAGTCTCTTTATATCCTAAAATATCCAATAGATCCCTATACTCAATGATTGCTAAGTCATAAATACAATATTTCCAAGGCACATTTTATTGATAGAATAAGCACAATAAACTTGATACCTGGATATCTATAATGAATCTTCATGAATCTAGGTAGGTATCTTTCCTGATACCTATTTCCAACTAATCATAAAATAATTGATAAAAAGGGAAAAACAGATGCATTCTAAGAAGACTTCCAAATCTGGTATCCTGGAATATCATGAAATAGTCTCAGACTATTTTATTCCTGTAACTGGTTAGTACTAATTGATTTTAGAAATCCATTGCATTTTTAGACATTTAGAAAATTTGTTCTTTGCCACAGTGATGGTCAAGGTCCTTTCAAATAGTCAACATGCCAAGCCACAATTAGACCCCATTTATCCAAAGGTCCATTTCCCAGCAATCTGACTCATTCAGGACCTTTTGATCTTGAGCTCATCATAAAGGTCCCCTGGGTAAGCAAATGAACTGTCAGAAATCCCTAGCATTAAAGATTATGTGCATTGCTCCTCATACTCTTTAAGACTGATAAAGTCTAGGTTCTTGTTTTCCATTTATTACTCTCATACTGTTTCCTCTAATGAATATTGTCCTCCTTGTCTATTTTTGTTAGAGAATTCCTGTGTTTGTTCAAATTTACTTCAAATATTCACTGACTTGAACAACCATGACAGCAGCAGTAGGCAGCATTAGTGCCATCTTTGATGCTGTTGCCCTTTGTTATTTTTCTTGACCTTTGTCATTCTGTGTTATGGTTATACTTGTTGAAGTTTAAACTTCTTGAATTAGGCGATATGCCTAGCTGACACTTCTTTAGGGTGGATATTGGCACTGAGTAAGAAGGCAAGGAGTAGTTCTGGACACCTTTTACTTTTGCAACTTCCTGGCACATAGCAAAAGAAATGTGGCATTTTAAAATGGAATGATTGGAGAAGACTCAGGGGAGATAATATACCATATATACTCAAGTATAAGCTGACCAGAGTATAAACTGATCCCCCTAATTTTACCCTAAAAACTTAGAAAACTTAGTGATTGGAGTATAAGACAAGGTAAAAAATGGAGCAGCAATTGGTAACTTTCAAAAATGAAAATATATACCCAAAACAATTACATAATTGAGGAATTAGTAAATAAATAAATGCATGATTACATTTCAGTACATGATTGTTTGATATACTGTATACCATTAACATACCACATTAACCCATAGTATTCAATGGTGACTTTAATAAAGTGAACAAACCATTTAAGATAGTAAAGTACTATAAATAAATGGTTAAAAATCCTGAATCCTTATACTCCAAAACCCTGTTTATAAGGATTCAGGATTTATAACATTTATTTACACAACTTCACTGCCTTAAATAAGTTTTTCACTTAATTAAATGGGTCATTGAATATTGTGGCTTAAATAGTTCAGCTGCCTACCTCTTCAGCTCAGCTGGAACTTGTGAACTGAGCTGAAACACTGCCCCTGCCCACAGATGGCAGAAGGAGACTGGAGACTATGTGCATTTGATTCAGTGTGCGCTCACCAAATCAAATAACCTGTATGACCCTAGTATAAACTGAATTCAGGTTTTTAGGCACAAATTTTGTGCTGAAAAAACTTGGTTTATACTCAAGTAAATATGGTAATAACAAATCAAGTGATATTGCATGCCACTGAAGAGTGTACCAAATCAGATAAAAACAGAATTGCAATAATTCCCAGGTTATTAAAATGTTTTTGAGTGATTTTGAAATTACAATATTCAATATAGCAGATGGGGATTCAGAATTTTTGGAACAGTCAAATACCTTTTAGAAATATGTGGGGCCCGGGAGATAGCATGGAGGTAAGGCGTTTGCCTTTCATGCAAAAGGTCATCGGTTCGAATTCTGGTGCCCCATATGGTCCTCCGTGCCTGCCAGGAGCAATTTCTGAGCATGGAGCCAGGAGTAACCCCTGAGTGCTGCTGGGTGTGACCCCCAAAAAACAAAAAAACAAAAACCTAAAAAAAAAGAAAGAAAGAAATATGTCCTGGGTTGGCTGCACGCAAGTTAAATGCCCTACCACTGTACTATCTCTGTGGCCATAAAAATATAATATGTCTATTAAAATGAGCTGAGTGTACTTTTTTGATGTTTGACAGGCTTAGTTGGGTTACCTAGAAAAGGTCAAGGTGCTAGAGCAATGACACATTGCCTAGTGTTATGAATAAGATTATGATGAAATGCTATTATGAGTTCTTTTTTTTTGGGGGGGTCACACCCGGCAGTGCTCAGGGATTACTCCTGGCTCCATGCTCAGAAATTGCTCCTGGCAGGCACGGGGGATCATATGGGGCACCAGGATTTGAACCGATGACATTTTGCATGAAAGGCAAACGCCTTACCTCCATGCTATCTCCCGGGCCCCGCTATTATGAATTCTAATGATAAATCAGACAACACGTTAGGAAATGATGAGACAAAGCTACCATTTCACATCCAAAGGTCTTTATAAACAATAGACCTTTCGCAGATATGATAAAACCAAGAATCAAACTGGATTGGAAGAGGCAGACAAAGTATGAGACTAAGTCCAACATTTATATACTTGAGAGGATCAGATTGGAAGAAGGGAGAAAGATGGAACCAAATAAGGCAAAGGACCAATGGTGGGAATGGAAAATGAATTTATGCAAATAGCATCAACTATTTTCACAAGTGGGGAAAACTACTTGGATTTTGATGAAGTAGGAAGGACAAGAAAACAAGTTGACAGGTGAGGGGAGACAATTATCTAGTCTAGATGTTACACCACAATCAAGACAAGACATACTACATAGCTTGGTGGCATTCGTTTGTTTAATGTGACAACGTGCTCAATATTTGTAATTTGCCTTATTCCTCTGCCTATTCTCTACCCCAACCTCACTCTTGGAATCAAGCAGCATGATCTAGGTCAAATGAGTCTACCTTTTCTCAATATACTTTTCCTCTCAGTACTTCATCTCAGAAAGTTCTAACACATTCATTTCACAGATGTAGAAATGAGCTCAGAGGGAAGAAAAGGAGACCGTGTTAATGATAGAGTTGATATTAAATCCCCATCTTCTAACTGAGTCCAAGGTCTTATCTCCAGCATCCCAATCCTCTTTGTTTCTACATAAATCTACATCTCCGTAATTTATATGCAACTGAACTAATTTTAGAGGAGCAAGCTAGATGAAAAGAGTCAAAAGGGAGGTCAAAGGATCATCAACATAGGAAAGTTGGTGTCATTATCATTCTTAGGCCTGAAAAATTTAGAATAGGACTTTAGAGTTACTACTTTAGCATGCGGATGCTGTAGCTAAAAAGAATTACTTCAATAGCCAAGAACAAAGAAACTCAGACATTGTCAAAACATAACCTCAGAGATTATGGTAGAGAGTGGGAAGTATATACACGCAATCCCCCTCTACTCTTGTTCACTGATTTTTTGACAAACTCATTTGGAAGTTTGAAGGTGAGAATTAAGTAATAAAATTCATAGTCTAATTTTTATTGGGTATAAAGAAGAAGACAGAGAAGCACAGGAGGAATCTGGAGAAATCAAAGAAGATGGCATGCCATTTGATTCTATGCAGTTCTCTCAAATATTTTAATGTTTTACTAACTTTCGCCCTGCTGTTGTACCTATGATGATAGCCTATTTCTCCCTTCCATTCTTTTCTTTCTATTGATAAATCTGTACCTGGGAGTGTTTAAAGAAGCTAGATAAGACTTATAAATGACCAATCAATGTAATTAAAAGCTATTGTGATATAGGTTCAACCTATATTAAATGTCTTCTTTATTTAAGAACAGCAAAAGCAGTAAAAGGACACTATCCTTTCTATCTAGAGTAATTTATATCAACATGTGAGAAATAATCACAGTTGTGACTTAGTAGTCCAGTCATACCTTTTATATATTAGAGCCAGATAGAGGCCAAGAACCACAAAAAAGAAATAAATTACTATTGACATAACAAATTCTGTGTGAAAAAATGCAGTTTTTATTAAAAATAATAAATATAGTGGCCAATACAGATCAAAATTATTTAAGGTGAAATTTCTTTAATTGAAAATTTTTTACTACCTAGAGTCAGATTGTTTATCTTATCTTAAAAACAGATCAGAACCTTCATTAATTTAGCCTGCAGTTGAACAGCATAAGTAATGGAAAGATTATTTTATAGTAATGTTGACTTTATTCTATTGAATATATATTTCACATATTTTATTTAAATAAAATATGCTAATTTTTTCACATATTTTAGTATCACTTGTTCTGAAAGTGATACAATATGATTTGAAAACTAGTAATAAATTGCTCAGATCATTATAGAGTTTGGGCTGCTGCTACTGTCCAGCTACATGAGGGTATCTTATCATGTACATTTGGAGCCATAGGATTATATTCAAATTTTGAACTACATTTTCTACTGAGTATATACAACTTTCAGGCTTTTCTATTGATTTTCATAAAAAAGAAAAACATCTAAGTCAAAGAGAATAAGTAAGAACTTTCCACTGTTATCTAACACTTAGCAGAATTTTTATAGAAAAGTAGTTAGATGCTTGAAAAATACAATCCAACTTGCTCTCTTCTATCTTAGAGGTTAGAGCATTTGGAATTTATTACAGCAATGAGAAACTACTGTTAATGTTTTCATTAATGCTGAATGGCATATAACATGTAATATAATTAAATTGAATAGAGGATATGAGAAATAACAAAACGTATTATTTCATATAATACATTATATTTATATATTTAATATATTATGTTATAATATATGAATATAATACATATTTCATATAATAAAATTTCATATTTGTTTCACAAATAATATAAATTTTGCATATATAATTGATTAGGTATTTAGTAAATATATGATAGTGATGCTGTGTAAGACTCAAGTTCCCACCTTGAACTATGCAGTAGAAAAACTAAATTAGACATTACACAAGAGAGGTTTTAGTAGGGTTGAACCAAAGTCAAGGACACCTAGTTAGAGTTGGCTAAATTTAATCTGATTAAGAATTTAGGAAACTAACGAAGAATGGAAACAAGAGTAGTTAAAAAGGAAGAAACACAAGACAAGTTTAAGATGAAAATATGGTAGAGGTTTGATAATACATCTCCATTACTTAATTTTTTAAAATTAATTAGTTATGCTAATGTCTGCTAATACTGCTAATGCAGTAGCCACAGGAAATATATATGGATGTGAGCATTATGACAATTTTTATTTTATCAGCACTTGTTATATAGCATGACTTGCCAATCCCACTCTATACTGATAGAAACTGAACCCAAAGAGTAGAAAACTGGTTCAAGAAACACAATGAAACTCAGCAGAGTCAAGATATAGGCATGTGGCATACAAATGTGACTCTGCTTCATCAGAGATGATTATGGGATAGTTCATGTCACTGAAGAAGTCATTGTCTTCAGTGAGTTGAAGATCAGAGACAAATACAATGGAAGATTGTGATAGGGGCATGCTCAGAGCATGTGGAAATAAAATAAATAGGAAGAGAGAAAAAATGTTCCCATATGACTGAAAACTTGTGCTGATTACTATCTCTGGATTTTTTTACTTTATTTAAAGAAAATGCATCACATAGCTGACCTAGTTGACCATAATACATTTGCTTCCAGATAGATGAGAAAAAAGTTATTTAAAAAAAAAAAGAATATAAAGGGAGAGAAGAAAGATAAAACAAAAATTGCAGTAGCAAGCATATTTGTGAAAATGATTGTATCTCCAATGAAGTCATTAATACAATAGCAAAAGGTTTAGTAAGCTCTTGTTGTTAGCTGTCCATTCTGTTAAATTGGTGTGTTCCGGGCCCGGGAGATAGCATGGAGGTAAGGCGTTTGCCTTTCATGCAAAAGGTCATCGGTTCGAATCCCGGTGCCCCATATGGTCCCCCGTGCCTGCCAGGAGCAATTTCTGAGCATGGAGCCAGGAGTAACCCCTGAGCACTGCCGGGTGTGACCCAAAAACCAAAAAAAAAATTGGTGTGTTCCTATAGAGGTAAAAATATCAAACAAATGAAGTTGTCTAACAATTCAAAGCATTATTGTTGCTACTGTGGCTTTGTGGAGTATGTTCTCAGCTTCCAGGCCTCCTGGAAAAAGGAGGATGCAGGACAAGGGTGCCCACACTTGTTCTGTAAAGCTCTAATGCTATCAGCACAAAAACCAATGTTCCTGAAATGTGGTCAGATTGGTGTCCCTTAAGGGAATCCTAGAGGGGTAGTGATGCGGGTCATTAGTAAACCAATGACTCTGGGTGATGGATACAGCAGATGTGGCCTTGGCAAGGTGGGAACTGAGTCCGCCCTCTCCTCCTGAGATTGTCAGCTTTCAGCTTGCAGGGATTGTGTACCCATGATTCTTCACGTACTGGTTTATATCTTGTTCCAGAAAAGAGTGAATCTATGGAACTGGCTGGTGCGAATATGGTGGTTATATTTGTGGGTGTGGTTGCAGCTACCACACTTCCTGGAGGAGGAAAGATATATAAGAAGGGTGCCCACACTTGCCCTGGTGATATCAGCCTCAAAATTAGCATACTTAAGTTTGGTCAGATTGGTGTCCCCAGAGGGAAACCTAGAGGGGTACTGAGGCAGGGTCATCAGGGAAATGGTGATTTGAGTGATGAAGGCAGCAGGCATGAGTTATGCAAGGTTGGGGTTGGGCCACCCTCTGCTCCCTAGAGTGCCAGCTTTCTGCAGCATGGCCGGTGTACCCATGATTTTTCATTGCTGAGTTTACAATTCATTCTAGAAAAGAAAGAGTCTATAGAGCTGACCTGGTGCCAACATGGTGACTGCATTTTGCGAAGTTCTTGGA
>PVKC010012191.1:0-11724 GCA_004027635.1 Crocidura indochinensis
ACTAAAGAGCCCTTAAGTACCTTTCCCAGACCCCTCCCATGAACTGGGTCGGGTCTGCAGGTAAAGTTACAGGTCATATCCACCCAAGACTCCTCCCATCAATAGGTGGGTCTCAGGTAGATTAACCTAAATCCAGGGTGGGGTTACAATGGCAGAGATTCAAAGTATAATAAGAAACTACTTTGAGAAACTCTATGCCATTAAAATGAGAACCTGGAAAAAATGGATAAATTCTTGGACTCTTATAATCTTCCACGGTTGAAGGAAGAGGATGTAGGATATCTAAACACCCCCATCATTATTGATGCAATTAAAACGGTAATCAAAAATCTGCCTAAAAACAAAAGCTCACGCCCAGATGGATTCACTAATGAATTCTTTCAAATATTCCAAGAGGAACTACTACCAATCCTGGCAATACTCTTTCATGAAATTGAAAAAACGGAAACACTTCCAAATAGCTTTTATGAAGCCAGCATCACCTTGATACCTAAACCAGACAGAGATGCTACAAAAAAAGAAAATTGCACACCAATATCGCTGAAGAATGCAGATGCAAAGATCCTAAATAAAATCCTGGCAAATAGGATTCAATGCCTCATTAAGAAGACTATCCACTACGATCAAGTAGGTTTCATCCCAGGAATGCAAGGATGGTTTAACATCCGTAAATCTATCAACATAATACACAACATCAACAAGAAAAATAAAAATCACATGATCATATCAATTGACGCAGAGAAAGCATTTAATAAGGTTCAACACCAATTCTTGATCAAAACTCTCGGCAAGATGGGAATGGAAGGAACCTTTCTCAATATAGTTAAGGCCATCTACCACAAGCCAGTGGCAAATATTATCCTCAGTGGAGAAAAACTAAAAGCCTTCCCTCTAAATTCTGGCACAAAACAAGGCTGTCCACTCTCACCACTCCTATTCAACATAGCACTGGATGTACTCCCTACAGCGATTAGGCAATAAAAAGATATCAAGGGAATCCAGATAGGAAAGGAAGAAGTCAAGCTCTCACTGTTTGCAGATGACATGATACCCTACTTAGAAAACCCTTAAGACTCTACAAAAAACTTCCAGAAACAATAGACTCGTGTAGCAATGTGGCAGGTTACAAAATTAACAGACAAAAATTAATGGCCTTTCTATACACCAATAGTAAGAAAAAAGAAATTGACATTAAGAAAACAACCCATGCACGATAGTGCCACAAAACTCAAATATCTTGGAATCAACTTGACTAAAAATGTGAAGGACCTATACCAAGTAAACTATAAAACTCTGCTCCAAGAAATAAGAGAGGAAACGCAAAAATGGAAACACATACACTGCTCATGGATGGACAGGATTAACATAATCAAAATGGCAATACTCCATAAGGCATTATACAGATTTAATGTGATCCCTCTAAAGATACAGTGACATTCTTTAAAGAAGTGGATCAGGCACTTTTGAAATCATTTGGAAAAATAAACACCCTATATTAGCTAAAGCAATCATTGGGAAAAACAATATGGGAGGAATAACTTTCCCCAACTTTAAACTTTACTACAAAGCCATAGTTATCAAAACAGCATGGTATTGGTATAGAGACATGCCCTTTGATCAGTGGAATAGGCTTGAATACTCAAAGAATGTTCTCCAGACATACAATCACCGAATTTTTGATAAAGGAGCAAGAAATCCTAAGTGGAGCAAAGAAATCCTCTTCAACAATTGGTGTTGGCACAACTGGCTAGCCACTTGCAAAATATTGAACTTAGACCCCTAGCTAACATCATGTACAAAGGTAAAATCCAAATGGATTAAAGACCTGAATATTAGACCCGAAACCATAGATATATAGAACAACATGTAGGCAAAACACTCCAGGACATTGAGACTATAGGCATCTTCAAGGAGAAAACTGCACTGTTCAAGCAAGAGAAAGCAACCCACTGAGTGAGAGAAACTATTCACCCAATACCCATCAGATAAGGGGCTAATCTCCAAAATATACAAGGCACTGACAGAACTTTATAAGAAAAAAAAAACATCTAATCCCATCAAAAATTAGGGAGAAGAAATGGACAGACACTTTGACAAAGAAGAAATACAAATGGTCAAAAGACTCATGAAAAAAATGCTCCACATCACAAATCATCAGGGAGATGCAAATCAAAACGAATATGAGGTACCACCTCACACCACAGAGAATGGCACACATCACAAACAATGAGAACAGTGTTGGCGGGGATGTGGAGAGAAGGGAACATTTATCCACAGCTGGTAGGAATGCCGTCTAGTTTAACCTTTAAGGAAAGCAATATAGAGATTCCTCCAATAACTGGAAATCAAACTCCCATCTGATCCAGCTATATCAATCGTAGGAATATACTCTACCAACACAAAAATACAATACAAAAATCCCTTCCTTACACCTATATTCATTGCAGCACTATTTACCATAGCAAGACTCTGGAAACAACCAAGATACCCTTCAACACATGAATGGCTAAAGAAACTGTGGTACATCTACACAATGGAATATTATGCAGCTTTCAGGAGAGATGAAGTCATGAAATGTTCCTATACATGGATGTACATGGAATCTATTATGCTGAGTGAAATAAGTCAGAGAGAGAGAAAGAAGCAGAATGGTCTCACTCATCTATGAGTTTTAAGAAAAATGAAAGACATTTATGCAATAATAATTTTCAGACACAAAAGAGAAAAGACCTGGAAGTTCCAGATCACCTCATGAAGCTAACCACAAAGAGTGATGAGTTTAGTTAGAGAAATAACTACATTTTGAACTGTCCTAATAATGAGAATATATGAGGGAAATGGAAAGCCAGTCTAGAGTACAGACGGGGTTTGAATGGGGAGGAGGGATATTGGGACATTGGTGATGGGAACATTAAACTGGTGATGGGTGTTGTTCTTTACATGACTGAAACCCAAACACAATCATGTATGTAATCAAGGTTTAAATAAAATATATAAAAATAATAATTTTAATGAAAAAATAGAAATCCCTTGGGGTCAGCATTGTGCGCTAGAGGTAAGCTATCTGCCTTGCCAGCGCTAGCCATGGATGGAACACAGTTCTATCCCCCAGTGTCCCATATGATCCCCCAATCCAGGAGCGACTTCTGAGCGCATAGCCATGAGTAACCCCTGAGCGTCACCGAGTGTGGCCCCAAAACAAAACAAAACAAACAAACAAAAAGAAAACTGGCTATCCCCAGCAATCGGAAGATAGGAAAGTTGGCTGTCTATGACGCCAAGCTGGGAAATTCTATGCCCGCCCAGTGATTCCGACTGTGAGTGCTCCCTGTGCGTGTTTCCCCACTGCTCTGTCTCTGAAACCTCTTGGGAGTGGACCAAAAAGGAAAATAGACCTCCCAGAGCTCCAGAAGAGCATTCTTTCTAACCAATAAACCCCACCACAACTCGCAGAAAAACAACACTACTAGCGTGACAATGGGGAAAACTCAAAGGTAAACATCATGCACAGAGAATGAAGACGATATCTTGAATGATCTTAAAAATTACAACCATCTGATTAACCTCTCAGATAAGGAACTTAAAATAGAAATATAAAGATGTTTGTAAAACTCCAAGAAAGCATAGATCAATCTGAACAAAACACAAAGACGGAAATCAGAGAACTCCAAACTGAAATAGTAGATCTGAAAAACACGGTAACTCAACTGAAAACCTCAGTGGATGCCCTCGACAGCAGGGTAATAGCAGCTGAGGACAGAATCGGTGTGCTGGAAGATGAGATGCAGAAAAACTCAACACAGCAGAAGAAATTGGAAAAGAACCTTAAGACAAATGGTCAGGCAATGGAAAAAGTACTCAAGGAATGTGAACAGATGAAAATAGAAATCTTTGATAAACTCAACAGAAACAACATAAGAATCAGTGGAGTCCCAGAAGCCCAGAGGTATCCAGGAAGAATCAACCGTCAAAGACATCATCAAAGAGATACTCCAAGAGTTAAAGACTACATGCAATTAAATCCTGCATGCCCAAAGAGTACCAGCTAAAAGAGACCCAAAGAAAGACACCCCAAGACACATCCTTGTTACAATGACAAATCCCACAGATAGAGATAGAACACTGAATGCAGCAAGATCAAAAAGGGAAATTATATTCAAAGGAGCATCCCTAATACTTACAGTAGACATGACACAAGAAACCTTCATGGCCAGAAGACAGTGGTGGGATATTGTGACAAGACTGAATGAAATGAATGTCTCACTAAGAATACTGCACCCAGCCCGACACACGTTCAGATTTGAAGGAAAAATACATAGCTTCGTGGATAAGCAATAGCTCAGAATCTTCACAGCTGATAAACCAGTCTTAAAGGAATAACTGACAGGTCTTTTCTAAGACAAGAGAGACCAACAAACACAAGCAAACATATCTACAAAGATGACATTGGATCCTATGACAGTCATCTCCCTCAATATCAAAGGATGAAATTCATCAATTAAAAGACACAGAGTGGCAACAAAAGGTCAAAAAGATGAATCCAACCTTCTGCTGCCTACAAGAAACACATCTGAATAGTCAGAACAAACATAGATTCAAAAATCAAAGGCTGGAGGAAAATCATCCAAGCAAACAAGACCCTCAAAAACGCTGGGGTGGGGACCCGGGAAATAGCATGGAGGTAAGGAGTTTACCTTTAATGCAAAAGGTCATCGGTTAGAATCCCAGTGCCTCATATGGTCCCCCGTGCCTGCCAGGAGCAATTTCTGAGATGGAACCAGGAATAACCCCTGAGCACTGCCGGTGTGACCCAAAAACCAAAAAAAAAAAAAAAAAAAAAAAAGCTGGGGTGGCCATATTAATATCTGACACCAACTTTATACTCAGAAAAGTGGTATGGGACAAAGATGGACACTATGTACTAATCAAGGGATATGTGCAACAAGAAGGAATCAGACTATTAAACATATATGCACCTAATGAGAGACGAGCAAATTATTTAATACAATTACTGACAAATCTGAAAGAAGAAATCAATAATAACACAATAATTGTAGAAGACCTCAACACGGCTTTATCAACGCTTGATAGGTCAACCAGACTGAAACAAAACAAAATCATACTAGCCTGAAAAGAGTAATGGAAAAAGAGGACTAGTATATATATATATATATATATATATATATATATATGTATATATATACATATATATATATATATATGACACTCCATCCCAAAAAAACCTGGATGCACAATCTTCTCCAATGTACATGGGTCATTCTCCAGGATAGACTACATGCTGACACATAAAACATACCTCCATAAAATCAAGAGGATAGAAATATTTCAGACTACCTTTGCTGACCACAAGGCTCTGAAATTAGATGTGAACTACAAAGCCACATAGAAGAAAAACTTTAACAATTGGAAATTAAATACCCTGCTACTGAACAACCAGTGGATCCGAGATGAAATCAAAAAGGAAATCAGAACTTTCCTGGAAACAAATGATAATGAAGACACAAACTGCCAGAATCTATGGGACACAGCAGAAGTGGTCCTGATAGGAAAATTTATAACTCTGCAAGCACACATCAGGAATGAAGAAGGGACATACCTGAATAACATAATGATGCAGCTCAAAAAACTGGAAAATGACCAACAAAAGGAACCAAAAATAGGGAGACAGAAGGAAATAACAAAGCTGAAAACAGAACTCAACGAAGTGGAAAACCAAAAACAATCCGAAAGATCAACGAAAGCAGAAGTTGGTTCTTTGAAAAAATAAACAATATTGATGGACCATTGGCAAAACTCACAAAGAAAGAGAGAGAAATCTGATAGACCGTATTAGAAATGAAAAGGGGGAGATCATGACAGATATTGCAGAGATCCAAAGAGTAATCAGAGACTACTTTGAGAAACTTTATGGTACTAAACATGAGAACCTAGAAGAAATGGATAAATTCTTGGACACTTATAACCTTCCACAGTTACGTAAGGAGGATATAGCATATTTAAACACCCCATCACTACTGAGGAAATTGAAACTGTAATCAAACATCTCCCTAAAAAGAAAAGCCCAGGCCCAGATGGATTTACTAATGAATTCTTTCAAGAGGAGCTACTACCAATCTTAGCCAGGCTCTTCCATGAAATCGAAAAAAAACAGGAACACTCCCAAACAGCTTTTATGAAGCCGATATCACCTTGATGCCAAAACCAGACAGAGATGCTGCCAAAAAAGAAAATTGCAGACCAATATCCCTGATGAATGCTGATGCAAAGATCTTCAACAAAACCTAGCAAATAGGATCCAATGCATCATCAAGAAGATCGTACACTACGACCAAGAAAGTCTCATTCCAGGAATGTAAGGATGCAAACCATCCGTAAATCTATCAATATCATACACAACATCAACAAGAAGAAAAATAAAAATCACATGATCATATCAATATATGCAGAGATAGCATTTGATAAGGTCCTACACCAACTCTTGATCAAAACTCTCAGCAAGATGGTAATGGAAGGAACATTTCTAAATCTAGTTGAAGCCATCTATCACAAGTCAATGGCAAATATCCTCAAATGAGAAAAACTAAAAGCCTTTCTTCTAAATTCTGGTACAAGACAAGGCTGTCCACTCTCACCACTCCTCTTCAACATAGTACTGGAAGTACTTGCTATAGCGATCAGGCAAAAAAAAAGATATCAAGGGAATCCAGATAGGAAAGGAAGAAGTCAAGCTCTCACTGATTGCAGATGACACGATACTCTACTTAGAAAACCCTAAAGACTCTACCAAAAAACTTCTAGAAACAATAGACTCATATAGCAAGGTGGCAGGCTACAAAATCAACACACAGAAATCAATGGCCTTTTTATACACCAATAATGATAGGGAAGAGAAGGAAGTCAAGAAGGCAATCCCATTGACATTAGTTCCACACAAACTCAAATATCTCGGAGTCAACTTGACCAAAGATGTGAAGGACCTATACAAAGAAAACTATAAATCCTTGCTCCAAGAAATAAGAGAGGACACACGGAAATGGAAACACATACCGTGCTCAAGGATTGACAAGATTAACATCATTAAAATGGCAATACTACCCAAAGCATTATACAGATTTAATGTGATCCCTCTAAAGATACCCATGACTTTCTTCAAAGAAGTGGATCAAACAATTATGAAGTTCATCTGGAACAATAAACACCCTCGAATAGCTAAAGAACTCCTAGGGAAAGGGAGTATGGGAGGCATTACTCTCCTCAAAGCAATAGTTATTAAAACAGCATGGTATTGGAATAAAGACAGACCCACAGATCAGTGGAATGGGCTTGCGTTCTCAAACAATGCTCACCAGACATACAATCACCTAATTTTGGACAAAGGAGTTAGAAATCTTAAGTGGAACAGGGAAAGCCTCTTCAACAAGAACTGGTTAGGCACTTGCAAAAAAGCGAACATAGACCCCCAGTTAACATCATGTACAAAGGTAAAATCCAAATGGATTAAAGACCTTGATATCAGACCTGATACCATAAGGTATATAGAGCAACACGTCGGTAAAACACTCCATGATATTGAGACTAAAGGCATATTCAAGGATGCCTTTCCAAACAAGTGGAAGCAGAGATCAACAGGTGGGAATACATTAAGCTGAGAAGCTTCTGCACCTCAAAAGAAATAGTGCCCAGGATACAAGAGTCACCCACCATGTGGGAGAAACTATTCACCCAATACCCATCAGATAAAGGGCTAATATCCGAAATATAAAGGGCACTGACATAACTTTACAAGAAAAAAACATCTAACCACATCAAAAATGGGGAGAAGAAATTAACACTTTGATAAAAAAGAAATACAAATGGCCAAAAGACACATGAAAAAAAATGCTCCTCATCACTGATCATCAGGGAGATGCAAATCAAAACAACTATGAGATACCATCTCACACCACAGAGATTGGCACACATCGCAAAGAATGAGAATAATCGGTGCTGGCGGGGATGTGGAGAGAAAGGAACTCTTATCCACTGCTGGTGGGAATGCCATCTAGTTCAACCTCTATGGAATGCGATATGGAGATTCCTACAAAAACTAGAAATTGAGCTCCCATTCGACCCAGCTATTCCAGTCCTAGGGATATACCCTAGGAACACAAGAACACAGTACAAAAATCCCTTCCTCACACCTATATTTATTGCAGCACTATTCACAATAGCCAGGCTCTGGAAACAACCAAGATGCTCTTATATGGACAAATGGCTAAAGAAACTGTGGTACATATACACAATGGAATATTATGCAGTCGTCAGGAGAGATGAAGTCATGAAATTTTCCTATACATGGATGTACATGGAGTCTATTATGCTGAGTGAAATAAGTCTGAGGGAGAGAGAGAGACGCAAAATAGTCTCACTCATCTATGGGTTTTAACAAAAATAAAAGTTATCTTAGCAACAATCCTCAGAGACAATGAGAGGAGGGCTGGAACTACACTGAGAACTACCATAATCATGTGAATAAATGAGGGAACTGGAAAACCTGTCTAGAGTACAGGTGGGGTATGGATGGAGATTTGGGTCAATGGTGGTGGGAAAAGTTGCACTGGTGAAGGGGGTGCGTTCGTTACATGACTGAAACCTAAGCAACCCATATCTGTAATCAAGATGTTTAAATAAGGGGCCCAGAGAGATAGCACAGCGGCGTTTGCCTTGCAAGCAGTCGATCCAGGACCTAAGATGGTTGGTTCGAATCCCGGTGTCCCATATGGTCCCCTGTGCCTGTCAGGAGCTATTTCTGAGCAGATAGCCAGGAGTAACCCCTGAGCACTGCCGGGTGTGGCCCAAAAAACAAAAAACAAAAACAAAAAACAACAACAAAAGATGTTTAAATAAATTTAAAAATATTTTTTTAAATTTCAATTTTAAAGAATGTTTTGATTTCTGAACTGTCAGCATCATTTAATGATTGGTCATTTTTTCTCTCCATGCTGACTGCCTTTTGGAATCAGCTCAGTGTTTTTGCATATCTTTGCTTTAGTTGTTCAGTCATTGTCACACCATACATCTGATCAAACAGTCTTAGAATGATCTGAGAACTCCTCTGTCTCCTTTTGTACTATCATTATCCATGCCAATTTGACCTTTATTATAAAACTTGCGATTAAAAAACACTTATGATCAAAAAAACCCTAAAGACTCTCTACCAAAAATCTTCTAGAAACAATAAACTCATATAGCAATGTGGAAGGTTGCAAAATTAACAAACAAAAATCAATGGCTTTTCTATACACCAATAATAATAGGGAGAAAATAGACATTAAGAAAACAACCCCATTCATAATAGTGCCACACAAACTCAATTTTCTTGGAATCAACTTAACTAAAAATGTGAAGGACCTATACCAAGAAAACTATAAACCTCTGCTCCAAGAAATAAGAGAGGACAGGAAGTTCCAGCTCACCTCATAAAGTTCACCACAAAGCGTGATGAATTTAGTTAGAGAAATAACTACATTGTGAACTATCCTAACAATAAGAATGTATGAGTGAAATAGAAAGCCAGTCTAGAGTACAGGTGGGGGTTGAGTGGTGAGAAGGAAGACTTTGGACATTGGTGATGGGAATGTTGCTCTGGTGATGGGTGGTGTTCTTTACATGACTGAAACCCAAACACAATCATGTATGTAACCAAGTTTTTAAATAAAATGCATAGATATAAAATAAAACAATAAAATAATATACTCATTGTTTAGAGCATGCACCTACATATTAATTTCCAAAGAGTAGCAGCTAAAAGAGACCCAAAGAAAATCCTCAAGGAATTTTCAAAGATAGACAAGAGATGAAAATAGATATCTTGTATAAATTCAACAGAAACAACATAAGAATGTTTGGAGTCCCAGATACTCAGGAAGAAAATCTCCATGAAAAGTTAACAGTCAAGGGCTCCATTGCAGAGACCTTATTAGAGTCAAACAGTACAAGCAACCACATCCTGGATGCCTGAAAAGCACCAACTGAAAGAGATTCAAAGAAAACCATCAAAGGTACACATAATCACAATTGAATACTACAAAGATGTTGTAGGCCTGCTGAGTCAGGCAGCACTAACAGGGGCTTCAGGTTACTCAATAGGAGGATGGGAATGAGGATTCAGCAAAGAGACCAGACACTCAGAGACCAGAAACATCAGGTTTAGTCATAACTGAGCCTGATTTTTGGGAGTTTAGCTTCATATTTAAACAAAAAATATCATTAGTAGGAAATTGAATAGATCAAGTGTGACAGCCATAGAATAAACATTATATGTCAGCACTATCCTCAGACAGCCATCTAATCATTGTATGTATTTTATAAATTCTTTGTCCTCCGTTTCATGTACCATAAACAGAAATTAGAAAAATACTTATTCTTTCCTTTTGGATATGATTTTTGTTAGTCAAGTATTAATCAACAAAATACAAGTCTGTTTTCTATTAATGCTACACCAAGGGACTATTATAAAAAGAGAGCAGATGTAATAAAAGACTGAATATTTTGGAAGCCTAAATATTACTAAGTAACTGACTAAAAATATTATTGTGGATTCTACCTACTTGAGAAAAGTATTATTGTAGATTTTTCCAGCCGTTTAGGGTAAGTAGGGTGCATTCCAACAATTATTGTTTTTCTACAAGGGGAATAGGCACACAGCTGTTTCATGTACTCATCATTGTTAGTTCATTATGCATTAATATTTAATAAGTTCATTGTTGCTATCCTGCAGAGCGCTAACCTAGGACACAACTGGCCTTTTCTCAGCAGTGTTTGCCAGGACTGTAACCCATTTTTAAATGAGGAGGCTAGGCCTGCACCACAGCAGTCCTTTTTGTATTCAGCCATCATACCTGTAGGTCAGGGACTACAGCACAGATAGGAATAGAATACTGAATGAAGCAAGATAAGGAAGAGAAATTGCATACAAAGAAGCATCCTTAATATTTACAGCAAATTTATTACAAGCAACTCTCAAGGCATTAAGTCAATTGTAGAATATAATGACAAAACTAAACAAAAATGAATGCCTCACCAAGAATACTTCACTCAGCCAGACTTTTAGGTTTGATACACAGCTTTATGGATAAACCATAGCTCAGAGACTTTACAGACTCAAAACCAACCTTAAAAGAAGACCTAAAGGGTCAATAAAAACATATAATTATATCAGTAGATGACGAGAAAGCATTTGACAAGATATAGTACATATTTGTGATAAAATTTCTCAATAATATGGGTATTAAAGGAACTTTTCTCAATATTGTCAAAGCAATTTTCACAGGCTCATTGCAGATATTATACTTGATAGGGAAAAATTAAAAATCTTTCCATTAAGATATGGCCCAAGGCCATGCTGCCCCCCCCCCCACCACTTCTATTCAATTTAGTACTGGAAGTACTTGCTATAGCAATTATTCAAGAAAAAGATGTTAAGAGAATCCACATAGAAAAGGAAAAATTGAAACTTCAGTTATTTGCAGATGCCATAATACTGTATACAGAAAATCCTAAGGATGTTACTAGAAAGCTTCTAGAAACAATAGAATCATATAGTAAAGTGGAAGGCTACAAAATTACTCATCAAAAATCCATGGCTAACCTATAGATAAATAATGAAAGAGAAGCAAATGATATTCTTTAAATATACCAATCACAATTATGCCACAGAAAATA
>PVKC010012191.1:11824-24100 GCA_004027635.1 Crocidura indochinensis
AAAAAAACTACAAAAATTGTTATAAGAAACAAAAAAGGACACAAAGAAATGGAGACATAGACCCTGCTCATGGATTGGGATAATTAATATTATTAAAATGTGCTCTGCCATGTTTTTATCTCAAGAGCATGACTTTTATGTGGTGCTTACCTTTATTGCTGGAATGCTCACTGGATATATTATTTCACGTGACACTCCTTTTTGGACTGCTGGAGTGATTCACCGTTTTACCCTGTGTCTCTCAAACCAAGGATGAGAGCCTCTAGAAGGACCCCGCCCATTTTCGGTGTATTTGATTTTTACTCCAGTGTATAACTTTTCCCTTCTCCAAACAAAACCATGTAACTTGATCTATCTAGTCCCGACCCCCAGTTACAGGAGGAAATAAGGGAGCTATCAAGACCACACAGGTGTAAGACCACTGGGTAGCAAGTTAGGCACAGAGGAGACCATGTACTCTTGCAGACCTGGGGCTGAAGGAGGTAGATATGGGAGGTAGGATGGGAACAGAGGTGTAGGGAGAACAATTTGGTGAAGGGAATCCCCTGATATTAAGTTATCAAGTACCTAAAAGACTATTGTCAACAAGAGCTTTCTTTACATGCAAAAATTAGGAGTGATGGGAGGACAACTTTGGTGGTGGGAATTACCCTGATTCAATATTAATATGTACTTAGAATATTACTGTGAAGGATATTTAACCCACTTTGCTCAAAATAAAAATTATTATTAAATAAAAAGTCAAAACTTCCTAAAGTATTGTGCAGATTTGAAGTATTCTCTAAAGAAATCCACATGGCTTTTTTCAAAGAAGTGAATCAGATGCTTCTGAAATTCGTATGGAAAAATAACTGTCCACAAATAACTGAAGCAATCCTTGGCACACACACACACACACACAAAAATAGATTGGAGGAATCACTTTCCCCAACTTTAAACTGTATAATTATAACAATAGTCTTAAAACACCATTTAGGAATGGAATAAAGACAGACCCTTAGATCAATAGATAGTATTGGAATTAAGACAGACTCTTAGGGGCCGGGCAGTGGCGCTGAAGGTAAGGTGTTTGCCTTACCGCGCTAGCATTGGACGGACCGCGGTTCGATTCCCCCGTGCCCCATATGGTCCCCCAGGCCAGCCAGGGGCGACTTCTGAGCTCATAGCCAGGAGTAACCCCTGAGCGTCACTGGGTGTGGCCCAAAAAACAAACAAACAAAAAAAAACAACAAAAAAAAAAGACAGACTCTTAGATCAATGGCATAGACTTGAATATTTGAGATGGACCCACAGGTTTATGAATAATTATTTTTTCTAAAGGAGCAAAATATATAAAGTGGAATAAGGAAAGCCTCCTCAAAAAGTGATATGGGAAAACTAGTCAACAACACTCAAATGAACCTTTACATAACACTATGCACAGATGGCAAATAAAAATGGAATAAAGACAATGGTAGCAGGCCTGAAACCATAAACTACAAAGATGAAAACATTTGTAAAACACACAATGACATTGAAACTAAAGGCATCTTCACGGCCAAGCAAGTGAAAGCAAACATAAACAAATGGGATTACATTAAACGGAGAAGCTTCTACACTTCAAAGGAAACAGTGACTAGGATAAAAGTCTACCCGTGGAATGGGAGAATTTTTTCACAAAATACACATCTGATAAAGGTTAATATCTGAGATATGCAAGGCACTGATTGAACTTTACAAGAAAAAATTTATACATAACCCCATCAATGAATGGGGAGATGAAATGAACAGACATTTCCTCAAAGAAGTAATACAGATGGCCAAAAGACACATAAAAATGCTCCTCATCACTAATCATCAGGGAGATTCAAATAAAAGCAACAATGAGATATATTTCATACCACAGACACTAACACACATCACTGAAAACAAGAACAAAACAGTGCTGGCTTGGATGCAGGGAGAAAGGGACTCTCATTCACTACTGGTGGGAATGCCAATTGGTCCAGCCATTTTGAAAAATTGTATTTCAATCCCTCAAAAAGCTATAAATTGAGCTTCTAGATGACCCAGCAGTACCACTCTTAGGGATATACCCCAGGAATACAAAAACAAAATACAAAAATGCCCTTTGTACCATATTAAGCACAGTACTATTTACATTAGTCAAAATCTGGAAACAACCCAGATTCCTAACAACAGATGAATGGCTAAAGAAACTGTGGCACAGCTATATACAATGGAATACTGTAGCTGTTAGAAAAATAAATTCATGGGGCCAGAGCGATAGCGCAACAGTAGGGCATTTGCCCTGCACGTGGATGACCCAGGACAAACCTTGATTCTATCCCCAGCAACCCATATGGTCCCTCAAGCCAGCAACAATTTCTGACCTCATAGTCAGGAGTAACCCATGAGCTTCACCAGGTGTGGCCCATAACAAAAACAAAAACAGAAGAAATGAAGTCATGAAATTTTCTTATACATGGTAGGCCACGGAAAATAATATGCTGAGTTAAATGAACCATAGAGAAAGGGAAAATATGTAATAATCTCACTCATTTGTGAGATATAAAAAAAATCAAGAGATAGTATGGTGATAATACCAAGACAATAAAGACAAAGCTCAGGAAGTCCAGCCCACAGTAGAAAGCTCTCCACATCAGTGAGTGTAGCTAGAGTAGAGAAGGGTCTACTAGGCTAATAATATTTTGAATTGATTGCTCGGACAAGATCTAGGCACTTAAAGTGGATGAACGTATAGGCCAGGCATTGTACCATTAATAAAAGTGCAAAATACAGTGTCAAAAATAAAAGAGAAAGCAAGAGGGAGAGAGAAAGAATGAGAGAAGCAATTTTCCTTCCCTAGAGTAAGACAGGGGTGGGGAGCAAGGGAATGAATGGAAACTGAGACATTGATGAAAAAATGGTGCACTGGCGAAGCATTTATACATTGTATGACCAACACCCAAAGGTGAACAATTTTGTAACCATAGTGTTTAAATACAGCAATTAAAAAAATTAACTCAATGGAAAATAAAATATGAATAAAGGGACAAAATCTTAAAAAAAAAAAAGGAAAAAGGAAAACATTCCAAGGCACATCCTGTTGGACTAACCTATTTTCAATTTATGCAAGGTATTTCTTATTTGTATATACTTGTCCCACCTGAGCAGGAAAAAAAAGCCTCTGGATTGTACCTCTACTCCTATTTTCCACCCATGAGGATGGTCTTACACTTCCCAATAAAGATGTTGGATCAGATGACTTTTTCCAGTTTTGGCCCAGAGCTTTCCTGTCTGCCTGCTGGTACCCTTTTGCCTGCTGGCAGTTGCCTTGTAGTGCAAGTTCTTGAACCTCTTTTATCTCCCTAATCTGTGTGGATTATTTCCTGTGTCAGTGTTGCTTCCAGATCCGCATCCCCCAATTCTCCTCCCAATTCTCCTGCAATTGTGGTATTAAGCTTCTTCTACACCTAGTGTCACGAAAAGTGGTATTGTCTACAATGGATGAGAAGTTCCCTGGGTTGATTCAGTGGTTACTTTAGTGGATAATTCCATATTTGATAAGAATCAAGTTCCTATTTGGCTCAAGGCTATGATAACAGCTTGGCATTGTATCAAGAACCCTCCCTGGACACACTTCACATATCTTGCTACCTTCTTTTTTTTTCAAACAATTACCATAACCACTCCTATACTGGAGTGGTAGTTTGTATATTAGTCATTCTGGTATTGCTCTAAGTAGGCATTATAATTTTTTAAGTACAGTGCACTGTGAGATGCATGGGTCAAATATTCCAAAATATCTCCTATTTTGAAAATACAAGTGTCTTCTACAAGTGAGATGTACTCCACAAATGAGATAAGCCAAAGGCCCTGAGGCCAGTAGCTCACTGCCTGCCACTGGCACTAGACCAGAGAAATCACCAATTGCTAAGTTTAATATACCGGATTAAACAAATATAAAAAATGAACTGGCCACAGCTTCCTCAGACACTGAGTCTGAAAGCTGCTTCATAAGAATACCCTCCCCCAACCCCACAACAATTCAATTGATAGGCCCAGAGATCTGACTACCCCACTCCCTTCCTTCAGGAAGTCAACCAACCTCCAACCTATGAGGGCGCGAACATGACTGATTTTAAAAACCTGATCACAATATGAGCCGATTTCAGCCTGGAATGCAAGTGGACTTTGGACCTCTTCAGTATTTTTTTTATAGTGGCTAAGACATACCTGAGTGCTTCTCAACACACACACGTGGGTTTTCTTTTAAATAAAGCTAAAAATAAGCATCACACTCTAAATCATGCTGGAAGAATAATTTCTGGAGTTCAGCTGTCCTGTGAACTTTTAATAGGGAAGAGGCTTATTCAAACCCCCACAGGAAGGCAACTTTTCCCTGTGCTGTTTTGGAATTGAAACACTAGATTGCATTGGTACTTGAAAGAAGATTGACTCAGATACAGAATTTAATGATAGTTTTCATTACTCTTGGCAGGCTCAGGAAACCATATGGAATGCTGTGAATCAAACACTGATCAGTCTCGAGTTGGTAGCATACAAGGCAACTTACCCCCTACCGCAGTGCTATGACTCCAGCCCCTCAGACCACTTCTTATGTTGATCTAATGCACAACCTTATGCATATTTCTCAGGGAAATTAATGGACGCTGTCCAGAGACAGATTAAGGGCAAGGAAGTACAGTATTATCTGATAAAAAAAAAACTTGAGCTTTTGAGAATGCCAATGAGGACTGCCGGACATATTGAGCCCTCTTTTAAAAATGTATGTCATGGGATTTCTGCAGACTTATAGAAATGTTAGATCAATAGAACAAAAGGCTCGTGTGAATGCTCCTTTGAATGCTTTGGTGACCTATTCTGAATGAAGGCAAACGAATTAACTAGAATGGACCAGGGTATTTTTCTAAAGGATATAGAGGTCCTAACAATACACCTCTCCAAGAGGTCCACCCAGACTTGGTCTGAGATCTTGTAAAGGATACCACTTGGCAAGAAACTGTTTCCCATTTTCTTATTTGTTTCTCAAGATAATAGAAAAGAGGACAAACCCCAGCTCAAAAAGTTCAAGCCATATTCTTTAATTTTGGAAAACTGGGATGTGTTTGCAGAGACCAAAGGTTTCCCTCTGAATCAGTCTCCTCTATGCCTAGACCTTTCCAATCTTAGGAAACTGGGTGAGTGGCCAGCCCAAGCATAAAAAAAACAGGGAACATTGTCATTAGTAATTCTATTTCACAGCCTGGACCAAGAGAACCTGCTACTAAAGGAAGCCTTGCATTAGATATTCCATGCCCTAAGACTGTAACTATAACACCAGCCTAGTTCCCATACAAGTTAAAATCTGGCAATCTAGACACTGTAGGTTTACTAATGGGGATAAAAAGTCTGACAATCAAAAGTTTTTCTGTTCACCTGGAAATTATAGATTCTGATCATGTGGGCTAAATAATACTTGTTATTTTTGTGCCAACAGTTTGGACTTTTGAAAGGCGGGGAGAATGTGACCCAAATGTTATTACTCCCTTTTGTTATGCTCTGACATTCTGATAGTTCTAGGGTCAAAGAATTTGGAAGTACAAACTCCCATGCCTCTTTAACCTTTTACATGCAATATAACTATTTAACCTTTTAATAACCTTTACTACTAAGCTTACAAAAGAAGAACTCCCAATGTTAACCCTGAGATTAATGGCAAGAAATGTAAAGGCATGCTTGACACAGGTGTAGAGGTTTATGTGATATCTTTACAACACTGGCCTGTGATTGGTCCTTGCAAGGCATACCTTTTAAGCAATAGCCTGGAAGGAATAGGTGGCATTTTGTCTGACAAAGAACAAGGTGGCTTAAAAGTACTGGCCAAGAAAGCCATCAAGCTACTTTTCTACCATACAAAGTTCTAATTTCTCTGAGCCTCTGGGGCTTCAATTTTCACAGATAATGGGAACTGAGTACCACATTCTGTGCCTCCTTTCGGGCCACTAGCTCAGAGGTTTTATCTTTATAATTGGGGCTGCTGTGGTAAAGTTCTCGTCATCTCTCCCTATCCATGGAAATCCAACATACCCATTTGGATACCCCAGTGGCCCTGAACAATTCAAAATTAGAGGCACTTATAACCTTGGTAGAGGAACAGTTTAATTTGAGACATATTGAGATATCATTTTCTGACTGGAATTCTGTTTTTATTGTTGAAAATTAGGCAGGTGGCAATTTTTAAGATTTAAGAGTGGTAAGTACAAGTGTGGGAAACCTCCAACTGGCTTTCCTTCCCCTGCAGCAAATCCAAAAGACTGACTTTTGGTGGTAATTGATATAAAAGCATATTTGTACAACATATTCATACATGATAATGACCAAAACTGTTTACATTTTCAGTCCTGGCTCTTAAAAATAAGGCTCCCATGTGCTGATTTCAAAGGACTCTTTTACTTCAGGACATGACTAACTCTCCCACATATGTAATATTTTGCTGATATGGTTTTATACACCACATGCAGTTTCTTCATACATAGATGATATTTTATTGGCATGTTCAACAGAGAAAATTTCAGTTTCTGTGTAATTATGTCATTAATTGCTTGCTAACAGCTAGCATTAACATAGTCACAGAAAAATTTATACTCTGTCTTTATTTCAGTATTTGGGCTATGTTTTGGAATGCACCTTAGTGCACTCTCCCAGAAAATCTCCATATATCAGAAAAATCTCATAATTCTTAATGGTTTTCAAAAACTTTTAGATGATATAAATTGCATACATTCTTCCCTTGGGATTACAAACTCTGAGCCTACGGATTTATTTCACACTCTGGAAGGGGATTCAGACTTAGATAACCCCAGGCAATTAACTCCTGCAACTCAAAAAGAATTTAATTTTTTCAAAAACTGGCTCCAAAAATCTGATCTTTCTAAGTTCACACCTGGAGATAAAGTTTGGCTGCTGATCTTTAAAAACCACCCCAAACCCTACTACCACATTAGCTCATTTTTCAGGGCTATCAGGATGGATCTATTTACATAACAAAAAACCCTCACATTTATGCTGTAACTAGTTAATTGCCACTCTGATAATCAAAGCAAAGCTCAAAGCAACTTTTATTAGATTTTGACCCTGATGTTATAGTACTGCCAATTCGAAAGAATGAAGTGAATTTCATACTGTCCTAGGTGATGCTCTTCAAAGAGTTTTAGCTGACTTCTCAGGAGAAATCTCCTCCCACTACCCTGCTGGGACAAAAAACCCTGGGATTTCTTCAGAAGGAGTATTTTGTAATCTCTTAAAAAATCCATTCCTCTACCATACATGACACCTCCTTGTTTTATATTAACAAATCATCATAATCATGGAAAGGTGGTATTACTGGTCCCTCACTGACCACAACAGTGTCTACAAATTACAAGTCCACTCAGCAAGTGGAACTTGTTACTTTTAATTCACTTATTTCCTATGTCTCATAACCATGCAATGTGGTGAATGACTCAGCTTATGTACTCTTCTTTCTCCTGGAATTGCCACTGCTTTTTTAAATGCCCATAGCCAGGTGGTTCAGTATTTGATTCAACAATTATAAGTTCTTTTACAAAAGCACTCTGAGCCAACCACACAGCTGCAGAAAGACACTTTCAAGATGATGAATATGTTCAGAAAACAATACACCTATTTGGGTAAAAATTAATAATGAAAAGATTTCTGGTAATCTCCTCATTAGAGAAAATAGATATACTTATATTTCCACATATGGCAACCCTGCCAAGAAACTCTGGGTCCCTCTACTCTTGTCAGAAGCAAAATTCTCAAAAATGATGAAACCCAGACACAATTACTGCTAAGGAACCCATCTAACTCAAACGTTCCTGACTTCCCCAAAATCCAACATAGACTACTCAAGAATGAGAGAAGGAAACCAATAGCAACCAGACTGCTAACCAGGATAACAAGTCAATATTTAACACAGAAGGCAAAGACTACAGGGATTGAAAATGTTCAGTTTCAGAACCTCAAATCTATTTATGATGAAGCTTGTCTGGCCTTCACTGGACTTCACGATCTTGGAAACACTTGTTACATGAATTCAACATTAAAATACTTGTATCTCACTCCAAATTTTGCTAATTATCTTAATCGGAACCATTACAGGGGCTGGAGTGATAGCACAACAAAAGGGCATTTGCTTTTCACGTGGCTGATCTAGAATGGACCGTGGTTCTATCCCCGGCATCCCATATGATTGTTCCCCCAAGCCAGGAGCAATTTCTGAGTTTATAGCCAGGAGTAACCTCTGAGTGTCATTGGATGTTGCCCCCAAAAAACTATACAAAGATGATCTTCACAGGTAACATCTGTAGGGCCATAAAGGCAAAGTGGTAGAAGAATTTAGCAAAATTATTAAAGCCCTATGGGCAGGAAAGCTCAATTAGCAAAAAAGACTTTAAAATAACTATTGGGATACAGAATGTACAATTTTCAGGCACAGTCAACAAGAGTCACATGAAGAGTCATATGAATTTCTGATGAAATTCTCCATAAAGCTGAGAGGCAGAAAAGACAAAAAGAATAAAATAATGATGAAACCCAGACACAGTTATTGCTAAGGAACCCACCTAACTCAAGCATCTTAAAGGCTTAAAAGCTGGGGATCATGCTTAGCAGAGACAGAGCAGCTCAATGTATCTATTATTGTTACACTTTTCCAAGGCCAGTTTATATCCACATTCCAGTGCTTCACCTGTCACAAAAAGCCATAGATATTTGAGATTTTCATACATCTATCTGGCATCCACAAGCAAGTGTATCCTGAAGAATCGCTTAGTTATTTTTCGAAGAAGAAAATCTGTAAGATGATAATATGCCTATTGCAATCACTGATATATGCAGTAGGATTCTCTGAAAGAATAGAAATTTAGGGGCTAGAGCGATAGTGCAGCAGTAGGGCATTTTGCCTGGCAAGCGGCTGACCCAGGACAGACCTGGGTTTGATCCCTGGTGTCCCATATGGTCCCCGAGCAAGGAGTGATTTGTGGGTGCATAGCCACGAGAAATCCCTGAGCATTACAAGGTGTGCCCCCCCAAAAACAAAGCAAAATAAAAAGAATAGAAATTTAGAAACTACCATCTGTGCTTTTTATATATCTGAAATTATTTTCCTATAATGGCAAACAGACACAAAAATTACAGACCAATGTGGATTTACCCTTAGAAAAATTTGACTTGTCAGAGTATATTATGAATTCTACTAACAACTATGAATATAATTAATTCTGTTTTGAACATTATGATGACATGGAAACAGGTCATTGTATGACCTATTTTAAAAATGCAGCAAGAAAATGCTATTTGTTTTATGTCTAGGGAACATACCCTAAATACTCAAGTCTATTTCACTGATCTGAGTGTCTGTCTTTATTCCAATACCATGCTGTTTTAAGAACTATAGCTTTGTGTATATATATAGCTTTTTATAAAAGTTGGGAAAAGTGATGCCTCCCATACTTCTTTTCCAAAGAGTTGTTCTAGCTATTCATGGGTGTTTATTGTTTAAAATGAATTTCGAGAGTATTTGATTCACTTCTTTGAAGAATGTCATGGGTATCCTTAGAGGGATTGCATTAAATATGTACAATCCTTTAGAGAGTATTGCCATTTTAATTATGTTAATCCTGAAACTCCATGAGCAGAGCATGTGCTCTCTTTTATTTATTTAAGCAGGGTTTTGTAGTTTTTTGTTTAGGTCATTCAACTCTTTAGTTATGTTGACTCCAAGATATTTGTGTTTGTGTGACACTAATGTGAGTGAGATTGTTTTTTATTGCCCATTTCTTATCATTTTTGGTGTAAAATTTCTGTGTATTATTTAGTAGCCTGTCACTTTGCTACATGAATCTACTTTTTCTAGAAGTGTTTTGGTAGAGTCTTTAGGATTTTCTAAGTATAGTATCATGTCATCTGCAAACATTGAGAGCTTGACTTTTTCCTTTCCTATCTTGATTGATGTCCATAATATTGTTTTCTTGCCTAATCACTATACCAAGAACTTTCAGCACTATGTTGAACAATAGTGGTGAGAGGGCAGCCCTGTCTTATAACAAATTTGAGAGTTAGTATTTTAGTTTATAACCAAAAAGAATAATATTTGCATTGGTTTGTGGTATATGGTCTTGACTATATTTAGAAAAATTTCTTCCTTTTTCAGCTTGATGAGAGTCTGTATCTAGAATGGGTGTTGGACCTTATCGAATGCTTTCTCTGCATCTATTGATATGATCATACACCTTTGTTTTGTTGATATGGTGTATTATGTTTATTTATTTACTTATATTAAACCATCCTTTCCAGACTCTGGAAACAACCAAGATGCCTTTTAACAGATGAATGGCTAAAGAAACTGCGGTACACATATACAATGGAATATTATATAGCTGTCAGGAGAGGTGAAGTCATGAAATTTTTCTATACGTGGATGTACTTGGAATCTATTATGTTAAGTGAAATAAGTCAGAGGGATAGAGATAGATATATAATAGTCTCACTCATCTATGAGTTTTAAGAAAAATTAAAAGCATTACTGTAATAAGGCCAGAGACAATAGAGTTAAGGGCTGGAAGAGCTGGAAGGACCAACTCACAATTTAAAGCTCATCACAAAGAGTGGTGAACTTTGTTAGGGAAATAATTACACTAACAGCTAACATGACAATATTAAAGAATGAGAGAAGTAGAATGCCTGTCACAAATACAGGCATGGGTGTGAGAAATGGGGGGCATTGATGGTTAGAATGTTGCTCTGGTGATTTGGTGTTCTGCTTATAACTGAAACTCAACTGCAAACATGCTTGTAATCATGATGCTTAAATAAAGATTTATAAAAAAATAAAGCATCCTTGTAGTTCTGGAATAAATCCTACTTGATCGTGGTGTATGACATTCTTTTTTTTTTTTTGTCCCCAATTTCCAATTGGTGTATGACATTCTTAATGAGGCATTAGATTCTATTTGCCAAGATTTTGTTGAGGATCTTTGCATCTGTGTTCATCAGGGATATTGGTCTGTAATTTTCTTTTTTGCAACATTGCTGTCAGGTTTTGGTATCAAAGTGATGTTAGATTCATTAAAAACTATTTGTGAGTGTTTCTAATTTTTCAGTTTCACAAAAGACCCTGAAAAGTATTGGGAGCAGTTCCTCTAGAAAGGTTTGAAAGAACTTGTTAGTGAATCTATCTGGGCCTAAGCTTTTGTTTTAGGGAAGACTTGTGATTACTCTTTTAATTTCCTCAGTAGTGATGGGTCTATTTAGATATGCTAGATCATCCTGGCTTAACTGTGGAATATTGTAGGAATCAAGAATTTATCCATTTCTTCCAAGTTCTCATGTTTTGTGGCATAGCTTCTCAAAGTAGTCTCTGATTACCTTTTGAAATTCTGAAGTAGCTGTAGTGATCTACCCTTTTCATTTCTAATACAATTTATTAAGTTTCACTCTTCATTTCTATGTGTCTTGCTAGTGATTTATCAATCTTGTTCATTTTTTCAAAGAACCAACTTTTGCTTTCATTGATCTTTCTAATTGCCTTTTTTTATTTCCATTTCATTGTTATCTGCTTTAAGCTTTGCTGTTTCCTTCTGCCTAATGATTGTTTGGCTCCTTTTATTGATTGTTTTCTAATTTTAAAAGCTGTATCAGTAAGTTATTTATGTAGGCTCCTTTCTCCTTTCTGATGTGTGCTTGTAAAGTTATGAATTTTCCTCTTAGTATTGCTTTTGCTATGTCCCATAAATTCCAATATTTTGTGTCTTCATTGTAGTTTTTTTTGTTTTGTTTTTTGTTTTGTTTTTTGGTTTTTGGGCCACACCCGGTGACGCTCAGGGGTTACTCCTGGCTATGCGCTCAGAAGTCGCTCCTGGCTTGGGGGACCATATGGGAAACCTGGGGATCGAACAGCGGTTCATCCTAGGCTAGCGCAGGCAAGGCAGGCACCTTACCTCCTGCGGCGTTCCTGGAGGGGACCCCCGAGGGGTCAACTCTCTAGCAGTCCAGCAGCTCAGAGAGTTTCCTCTACAAGGAGCCGCACAACATGGTGGGTGAAAACTCTCCTGGGTACCTGTGAAAGCAAGCAGGTTAGTAATGACTCCTAACACCGGGAGGAAGTCAAGAGCGTTTATTTCAGGCAGGGAAGTTCTTTTATGCTGTTAAGACAAAGGAGGGAGTGGATAAGGGAGCAAGGAAGTGGTACAGCCAATCACAATTTGCCAAGACAGTTCTTTTGCACACGGC
>PVKC010012192.1:6550-24078 GCA_004027635.1 Crocidura indochinensis
GTGTGTGTGTGTGTGTGTGTGTGTGTGTGTGTGTGTGTGTGTAATATTCATATTGTTTTCCCAAAAGATTGAAACAATCTACACTAGACCATTAGTGAATGGCAGTCCCTTTATCTCAATATCCACTCCAGTACTGGTTGTTAAAATTTTTTTTGAGGGGGCCAGGAGATAGCATGGAGGTAAGGCGCTTGCCTTTCATGCAAAAGGTCATCGGTTTGAATCCCGGTGCCCCATATGGACCCCCGTGCCTGCCAAGAGCAATTTCTGAGCATGGAGCCAGGAGTAACCCCTGAGCACTGCCGGTGTGACCCCCCCAAAATTTTTTTTTGAAATGCGCCAGTCTCTGTGGCATGAGGAAATCACCACATTTTTGTTTTGATTTGCATTTCCCCAATAATTAATGGTGTGGAGCATTTTTTTCATGTGCCTTTGGTCATCAGTATTTTTTCTCTGAAGAAGTTTCTGTTCATCTATTCTTTCCCCCACCCCCCCCATTTTTTTTTTTTTGGTTTTTGGTCACACCTCGTTATTCTCAGGGGTTACTACTGGCTCTGAGCTCAGAAATCACTTCTGGCAGGCTCGGGAGAACATATGGAATGCTGTGTTTCGAACCACCATCTGTCCTGAATTGGCTGCATGCAAGGCAAATGCCCTACCACTGTGCTATCTCTCTGGCCCCATATCCTTCCATTTTTATATGGGGTTAGATATTTTTTCTAGTAAAGCTCTAACAGTGTCTTATATATCTTAGATTTTAACCCTTTATCAGATGGATATTGGGTGAATAGTCTCACCCTTTCTGTGGGAAGTCTGTAACTCACCACTTCTTACTAGTGCAAAATTTTTTTTACTTTAATGTAGTCTTTATTTAAAGAAATAAAGTTGATCGTAATACATTTGTTTCCAGAGAAGCAAAATGCATAGTTGATCATAATACATTTATTTCCATATAAGCAAAATGCACAGTTGATCGTAATACATTTGTTCCCAGATAAGCAAAACAAATTCATTAAAAAATATAAAGAAAAAAAAAGCAAAATATAAAAGAGGGAAAAAAGTTATGCAAGAAAGAAGAAAAAGTGCATTAGCAAGCACATTGTGAAAGTTCTTGTATCTCTAATGGCAAGGAATTTAATGAACTGTATTTTTTTTCTTTTTTGTCTTTTGAGCCACATCCGGCAACACTCAGAAGCTATTCCTAGCTCTGCACTTAGAAATACCTCTTAGCAGGCTCGGGAGACCATATGGGATGCAGGGGATCAAACCCAGGTTCATCCTGGGTTGGCATCCTGAAAGGCAAGCACCCTACTACTGTGCTATCACTTTGGCCTCTGTAGTAAACTTTTATTGTTAGCTGTCCAGTCTGTTAAATCGGGTGTTTCTTTAGGGATGAAAACATCAAACAAATGGAGTTGTGCAAAAATTCAAAGCAGTATTTCTAATATAATGACTTTTAGAGGCAGTTGATCAGTTGTCAAGATTTCTGGAAGAAGGATGAGACAGCAGGAAGGTGCTCACACTGTTCCATAAAGCTTTGGTTACATCAGCCCCCAAACTGGCAGATCTTAAGTGTGATCAAATCACTGTCCCTGTCCATAGAGGCTCAGTGATGAATCATAGCCATCAGGAAGTGGTCATATAAACAGCAAGAATGGCTTCAGCAGGGCAGTAACTTGTCCCTCCTTCTCAAACCGAGATGACCATATTTCTGCTGTATGGGCCATGGAAGTTGTAATCACTCATGGCTCAATTTATATCTAGTTTGAATAAAGAGTGAGTTTATGGATCTGGCCCTGTTCAAACATGGTGAATGCATTCATGGGTGTAATTATAGTAGCTAGACTTCCTGGAAGAAGGAAGGTGTGAAGGTTCCAACATTCACTCCAAAAAGTCCTGGCAATATCAGCCTCAAAACCTGCATACCTGAAGTGAACAACTGGTCTTTTATTCTAGTAATTAAAATATTAATTTTAACATAGAAATTATTAAATTACCCAGAAACAGCTGGATATTAATAGAGTGGACAGATGAATAGCTTCTCCATTTTAAAACTAACTTCTGGGTATTGTAGCTGATATCGATGTATTGAGTGCAGACCTATAAAAACAAAACAGTAGAGGCGTCATAAGATAGTAAAAGTATTAAGGTAATGAACTGTAGTTCAATCCCCATATGTGGTTCTCAAATTACTACCTTGGAGATATGCCAAATATCATTGATGATGCCTATGCACTTTCTCACTATAAGGTCCATCACATCTTCAGGCCCTTGCTTTGAATTACCAGCTCTTTTTTTTTTTTGAGAATTATTGGTATGGACACACCAAGACACAAGAATAAAATAACAACAACAAAAAAACACCCAGAAAAACATTTGAGAGTAAATAAGATAAACTTTTTGTAGTGACTTACTGCTCAATTTGTAAAATTATAAATTACTAGGAAAAATTTAAAGCCTACTTTAAATTTAAATTTAAAGCTCTACTATTTTCCAAAAAAAAATAAAAACAAAACAAATAATAACAACAGAGACCAAAATTCAGAGTGCTTGAACTTACAATTTTCTCTACATGATCCTTAATTTTCCATTGTGCCAGATTTTCCAATAGTTATTAACAGTTGCATGCTTTAATTATTAGCCTTCATTTATTACCCACCAAATATAGTAAGTTATCTGAAAAATATCTAAAAGTATTTTATTCAAGAATATTAGTGACCATAGTTATATGACCAATTGTCAGACACTTAAATGTCATACGTCTAAGCAACATTTGATACCAAATATTTTATATTATGAAAAATAATATTCTCCTGGTATATACTATTACCTTCCCTCATTAACTATTCACAATTTATTCCATATATTAGACACATTCCAAATACCATATATTCTTCCTATTTTTTACCACAAAGTTTTATCATTTTGACCCAGCTATTATTATCTTAGCACTGAATTCTCTGAGAATTCTATGCAAACATGCTTTTTCATTTCCTAATATATTTCAGAAGACACACTATCAATGAAACAGGATACTATAAAGAATTTATGCTGATTGGGGACAGAAGAGATAGCATAGTGATAGGGTGTTTGCCTTGCATGCAGAAGGACAGTGGTTCAAATCCCGATATTCCATATTGTCCCCTGTGCCTGCCAGGAGCAATTTCTGAGCATAGAACCAGGATCCAAAAATCCAAGAAAAAAAGAATTTACAACGATCAATATCCCCTCAATCAACAATATGCCATGTGCACATGATTTTATGCATATTAGTATTCTATATCTTCTATATATGTATTTTTATATTTGAAGTCATAGAGTCAATAAATATAGTAAATTGAATCATGTGATTACAAAGACTCTGAATTCCATTATCTGTGATCTCCAAACTGGAACATAATGAAACTGAGATAAATACATCTAAGTTTAAAGTCCTAACAACAAAGAGATATCATGGTACACATTTTGACGTCATAAGGTCCGTGAATTCCTATATCTGAATTCCGAAAAAGACAGTAGCAATTGGTTCATCTTTTTTAACTCCTTGCTCTTAAAATATCATTAATCCTAGTCCTATGGTTGATGGCAGTCTTGTTTATTTTCTATTAAATCCAATGCCACTCTTCTTTAGAAATATAATGAGTCAAGACACCAGATGTCATGTTTTGAAAATATGTGGAGACTTCTATTCCTGTCACATTAATACATAAAGGTAACTATCACGCCATGATTGTGACAGAACTATTCATTTTCATAATGAATAAACGGTGATTTCAACATTGAATCCTTCACCTAAGCTATTATTCTGCATGAAACAATCTGAGATTTTTCTCAAAGCTCTCTACTTTTTGTCGCATACATATCACTTTTAGTTTTTTTTTTTTTCAGTAAGGCTTGCCCTGACTACGTAAATTAAAATAAACTACAGGCTCTTTTCTAAATAAATTAAATGTAAATGTAACATTTTAGGTCATTCTCTCAATAACTCTTTGAAATAGTGAAACTGAAAGTTAGAGCAGTTAAAGCAATTTTACAAAGTGTTAAAGCTAGTCAGCAACTGAACTGGTCTATTCAATATGAAGCAGATTTCTGAATGTTAACTTCCAACCATTGTAAATATTCCCTTAATTGCCATGATGTCACCCTTTCTTATTTTTACTCTAACATTTAAACTGTCTAGCAACATTTTATTACCCACTTCTTACATTTATTGAATGTAATTCTCATAACATCATTTTGTATTCTTCTATATTCTCCTTACTACCTAATACCATTCTTGGGGTAGAAAAAAATGCTACTAAGATAATCTGATTGATGACTGGTATTACTGAATATTATTGTCTATAAGATGTTCTAATCTCAAACATAAAGGACATGAATGTTGTGAAATCAAAGAATTCCAATATGTTAAACGGAAAAGAAGTTAAGATATAAGATGTATCTTGGGACACATCTGGTCCCGGGGTTTGAAAGAATAGCTTTAATTGGGACACTTAAAAAGGCTGGCAGATACTTAATTCCTAGTTGTGGGATAAGCTTTGCACATCCAAGGCATCTACATTCCAAGAAAGTGATTATGAGAAATTGGACAGACTATGGGGTTGTTTGTATGATCTGAAACAAATAGATAACTTCTAGTGATTTTATCTTTTATTCATATAGCAGTCTCTACCTTTATATGCTTATACATAGTATATCTTTATACATTTGTACATAATTTAGTAAATGCTCTCAACTACAAGTGCATTATCATCTGTTTATCCTAATTTATTATTAGACATGAAATTTTTATTAGATATGAAATGGAGATTATACACATTTTTGACAACTTCATTGTGTACAGTGTATATTTGACTTAAATATTCAATTGTCAAATCCAGTATTTTTATTGTTTTAATTTTAACACTCTCTCTTCCCAAGTTAAATTTCTTATTCTTAAATTTTCACCTAGGATGTCTTTATCTTTTCATATCATTGGTGAAAAATGTAGGGAGCTTTTGACTTGATTTTTAAATTCCATTAATTTTGCTTCTATTCCTAATGAATCTGAGTTAACTTTTCATTCACAATGTCTTACTAAATGGAATTGATCATATGGTGGAATAAATATAGTTGACATTTTTGAAGCAACGCGTCAGAGAATAAATATGGGAGAATAATTCATTTCTTGAATAATGTGCTCAGGCATAACATGGGTAATAAGAAAGTGAAAATCAAATCTTCTTTTAACAATTATATGACGAAGTAGACTTCTTGGTAGTAAATTCTTTGAAAATATTCATATCTAGCAAATAAAGTATTATGTCAAAACAAAATGCCTTAAAGAGTTAGAATAAGATTTTATCTTTTTATACAAATATCATGATTAATAGACTTGTATCAAAACTAAGGCATTATACAAAACCTTTGAAAATTCTGTAATACATGCACAAATTTTATGACAGTATAATAGGTAATTTTTATTCCTCAGTTTAAAGAGTAGATATTTTTAAGCATAAAATTATAGCAAATGAAATCTATGCGTCTTTTTACATGTTATCCCTAAGGTGAATTTGCTAGGCACCACTTAATACTATGTTAAGGGCAACATGACAATATGAATATAAAAAAACTTTTATATTTTTAATTTCATCATATATAACTTAGTTTGAAAACTGCTTCTTTCTTTCGAGTTCATTGAGTCTAAATTCACTTTTTAACATTGCTGAGTCCGTTTTCTTTCCGAAAATGAAGATTGTAAAGCCATTTCAGATGATTCTTCTGAGAATAAATTAAATAATGAAAGCAACATGAGCTTTGCTTCAACTAGTAAGTATTCTATCAAAGAAATCCAAGGCAAGGGCTCTTTGCACAACTGAAAAGCATCAGCATTCACTAAAGAAGAATTGTTAGAAAATCAATCCATTAAGGAGTTAAAATAGGAGTTGTATATGTAATTAATCTACTTACTCTTAGTTTTTATTGTTTGTTATTATTTTTTAGTCAACACTCAGAACTGTTCAAGGGTCACTCTTAGCTGTGAGCTCAGAAATCACTCCTGGTGGTGTTCAGGGGAACATCTGGGAAGCCACAGATCAAAGTGCATGCTGTATTCCAGCCCGACTATCTGTTTTTTAATTTGTTATCTATTCTCTGTCTATCCTTTGACCTATATTTATTATCTACCTCTATCTCTATTGTTATCTATAATGAGCCTATATCTATTAATTACTTCAAATGAATTATAATATAGATATGAATATGTAAAATATTGAAAGTAGGCTTATCAGCTGATTTTTCCCAAAACAGCTCCACCAATAAGTACATAATTATGGGGACACAACTTGAAAACCACTACCCTAGGTTTTATGGTTATAAATCTATCCCGATACCTCAAACCTTTGAAAACTTAGCTACTCATATAACTAAAGAATATCTTATCAGCAATAACTAAAATTTTAATGAAGGGCATTTCTGTTCTCTCCAAATGAGTTTTAATAATTTTGAATGAATGAGTCACATTTCATTATGCATGCTTCTATTTTAAAGGAATACAGTACATCCATATAAGTAAATATGATAAAAATAGTTCGCAATATTAACTACATAACTACACAGAGCACAAGTTGTAACTATAGTAAGAAGATTGTATATTTTTGAGATTGTAAAGAATATCTTTAAACTTTTCATCAAGTACAATAAAAAAATTATAAGATGCTGAAGTTCATTAAACTTATTTTGGTGACTATTTAACAATGCATAGCAAACTGTAAGTTATTTTGCTGTATGTCTTTAATCCAATGTTATAGTTTTTTCTGTATTAAGCTATGACACTATGGTTTGGGGGAGAATAGAAAATAATTGAGGAAAAAGTCTCCAAAAATTCAAGAGTCTAAATAACATAAAGGGAAAAATTGATTTTGTTAAGAGAAATATTTCCTTAAAATATAAATTTGAGGGTACTAACGGGATCATACCTGACAGTACTCAGGGATTAATTATCGACTCTTTGCTATTCCTGGCAGATCTTGTTAGACTATTTATGTGATGACAGAGATTAGAGATAGAATTTGTAAGATACAGGTCAGCACGTTAATCTTAATTATCTACTTTGCTCCTCAAAAGTAAATTTTATTGCCAACAGCCAAACTTTATAGGAAAGAGTTACTATAAATAATTGTGAACTAGAGAGTATAAGAATTTGACTTAGGGGGATTTAGGGATGAAGTGGTCATGAAGAGAAAGAAGATAGCAAACATAATAAAGTCAATGTATAGAAACACTCATTTTAAACCAGTGTTATATTTTTATGATTGTGTCATATTTACGGTTGAGATCTTTGTATTTGCTTATTTGATATTTTAAATAATCTTGCATATGTAATGGTTCATGTCTTCTATGTTAATAAAGGTCTGAGAGAAAATGTCTATGGGTGAAGCCAAGTGGATGCTTGTGGGCAACATAGAAAGCTCCTTCAATTCTCAGTGCAGTGGAAAAACAACAATCATGTGGGTTGTGTGTGTGTGTGTGTGTATGTGTGTGTGTGTATGTGTAGGTGTTCAAAAATAAATTTGTTTTGGGGGCAGAAGATCTTTGAATTATGGTTCTCCACAAAAAGGAAACAGCAAACTGTGGGTAAATCAATAAACTTATGAGCATAAATATAGACAATTAGGTGAATAAAGACATCTTCTGCAAAATGAAGCAAAGATGCTGAAATTTATAGATCAAAGCAATGAAACACTTCACTCGAGTATATCATGAATTTCTTATATAAGAGTGCCTAAATGTAAAAATGAGTTTATAATATAAAAATACTAAAGATATTATCAAAGCAATGGTTTAAATATATGTATTCAAAAAAGCCCCAACATTACTTTGCTTTCTTTTTAGTTTCTGAAGTTTGACCCAACAGAGTAACTCAAAACTTTTATATAAATTATTTAAAGACTGTGTATTACATAGTGACTCAATGCATTTGTTCCAAGAAAAATCCAAGCACCAATGTGAAATTTGCTCTGCCATTGTCTCTAGATCTCACCAACTTAAATTTTTTAAGTTAGAAAATTTGCGAATACTCCTGTATCTCAAATAAGGTCATTATGTCATCTTCTGAATGTCTACTAAAGTGTTTTGGTGCTAGTTGATTTTCTTTTGTTTGATTAATTTCTGAAATTAGACAGGGGAAGAGTGCCCATGCTCAAGGTACCAGGAGCAAACAGATATATGATCATTATGTAGTGAGCTAGACACAGAGGGGACCACTATTCTAGCAGCCCATGGGGTGAGCGTGGGGGATATGGGTTGCAGGTAGGGGTGGAAGGAGGACAAACTTGGTGATGGGAATTCCCCTAATTCAATGTTAATGTGTACCTAAAATACTACTGTGAAAGATATGTAAGCCAATATGGTCAAATATATTTTTTAAAAAATTGCATAGCTATGGGACATAATTTGAAAAAATGCATTTTAAACCAGAGCACATATGTTCTCCTGAGCATACATGAATATTCCTAATGTGGCAAATAGTTGGTAAGTGGGTCCTAGGAAATAAACATAATCATAAGGAGATCCACAGTTGGAAAAAAATGTTTGCAAATACTGTTCAAAACATAGAAAATCATATTGTAATTTAGGTTAATATAGTACCTAAGTTTAATTTAGATAAAATATAATACTAGTAATTAGTCTACCTTTATCTCAGCTGCTTTGATTTTGAGAGTTTTAACACAGCATAAATCAATTGATTTTATTTTAAAAGTACCATGATGTATAGAATAATTCCAAAGTTTGATGTAGAAGACCCACAATTCCTTGTTCTTCCACACATGATATACAGCATACAAATAGTAAGCTATTTGATATATTATTTCCTCCTTGAGACTAAGTGTTTTCATATAAAAGGCATAATTGTATGACTTGTATTACAAACTAAATTATATATATATATTTAAAAATTTGCTTACTAATTGTATGATTATGTTTTAAGTTTATATGCACATAGGAATTTTCATTGCCCAATTTATCAGAACATTCCTAATAAGTGATCAGAAGTCATATGTGAAGGCAAACAGATACTCTCCCAAATATTGAAAATCTGTGACATTTGATTAGGTCAGGAAAATGTGTGTACTTTTAATGTAATTCACATGTAATCAATAACCTAAATGATATTTTCGTATTCTTTCTAAGTTTTTATTTCTTCTTAAACTCCTGTTCATATTGTAAGAATAGTAAGAACAAAAGGAAGTGACTTGTGTCTTAAAACAGAATATTATTCTAAATATTTTTGTTGCAGTTTGAACATTTGTGAGCAGCAAGAATACTGAAAGCTAGCTAAGGACTAAGATAGCATTTTAGAGATATTATTACTGGGGTATATAATAGTAAGTCTTAGTAGTGTTGTGAATATTGCATTTGTCTCAGGCTTTTATTGAAATGGAATATGTGCACATTATACTTCCCCTGCATTAAAGAACAGAACATTTTATTTTATTTTAATCTTTTTATTTCTTCAATGTACAGAGCCTACCAATTTAAAAAAATAATACATAGCATTCTATATTATGTGTAATTCAGTAAGATAGACTAAACTTTAAAACCACTATTAATTATTTTTGTTCTGTAATGTTTAATTACCTAGAAAAGAGTTTTAGAATAAATATAAAAAATGTTAGTCTGTTCCTATAAAGAGACATCACATATTATATCTGTAATTAGTCAATTTAATCTACTTCACGATTATTTATAAAACTTCTAGACATGGATAAATCTGTCCTGCTCATATGCTGACAATACATTTATGTCTACTCCAGGTTTTTTCTTTATATATTCATAGTGTCAAAGTTGCCATATTGAAGGTATTGTCAGATTTTACAAAAGATCCAGGATGTTTATGATCTTTCTCAACCATTGAAATTGACGTTTTGGATCTTCTAATATAATGTAGAATCTGTCTTTCCTCTTCTTGAATTCGACTGGTTTTGCAGCTCAATAGAACAGGGTTGAATTGATGTGCCCTTTTCAAGTCAAGTCCTCAATGGACTTGAACATTTCTACTCCCTGCTGGGAATGCTACTCAAGTAGCATGTGAGTAAGTTGTGTAGGCATGCTTAAGAACAAAGGAATATGTGAATTAAAGATAAACTGTGTAAGCTTCAACTCTGCCCAACCAATCAGTTAAATCATTTGCTGTGACTGGAGATACTTAAATAAGTTCAGTCAAGATCAGTCAAAATGAAAATATCGGTAGAAATGACAATCCCAAAACATTTAAAAATAATTTTAATTATAATCCATTGTGTTTTCGGCTGTGATATTTATCAATAGATAACATATAGAAGAGCAGATACTTTACCTAGAAGGAATCATTAATATCCCTAATGACGAGACTAAACTTTCATTTTCTTCAGTCAATATATCAAAGTCAAAAAAATCCTTTGAAGATTTAAATGTAAAGTAATAGCTACAAGAATATTTTATTTTTTAAATTAATAAGTAAAATTACATTTGTACTTATTTATTTTAATAAATAGTATTACTTTAAAAATAAGAGGAAAAAATGACTCTTTATAATATTGCCTTTGCACAAAGTGTTGGTTAAACAAAAGAATATCCTTAAGGCTGGAGAAATAATTACTGGGGGAGATAGGCAATATTTTGCCTTGTATACCTGACATAAATTTGAAACTCTGAATCATATATTATTCCCTGAACAAAGAGTCCCTAAGTATGGCAATTGTGATTTACCCCAATAAAAAGATTAGTCTTAAAATAATTTTCTACCTTAGTTGTCTGCTTACAACATTGGCTTGCTACTTCAGATTACAATGTAAAGTTTCACCTGACCTCTGGCACATGGTCTTTCATTCAAGAATATAGCTTTGCTGCCATTTACGTTAGTAACTTGAATTGCTACTGGAAAAAGTTCAATGTTTTGTTCATATGTGCTTGCCCCTACAGGTTGCTGAGCTTCAGTGCACATGCTTATGGAGAAGATTCTGTTAGAATAGTTTTTACAGAAAACAATCTAGCAGTACATTGAATCCTCACTTAAACACCTCTCTATTCTCATGTTATTCCCGAATGCTAAATGGTTGTTGATTATGATGACTTTAGTTGATTGTGATATATCCTTACACAATATGTCACAGAATAAAAGTTTGGTTGCAAGTGTGATGCTAATGAAACCACAGTAGGAGTAGTCAAGATCGTCAAATCCTAGTGATTTGAGAGGAAGATTTACTAACAATCTCTGACATTGGTTTGGAACTTTCTTTACATAATTGATTGCCTATTGCCTATAGAAGACTGCTGAAGAGCTGGTAAAAATATTGCATCTAGTTATATTCTCAGAAGCTAGCATTGGAAATTCACTTTTTTTTTTGCAAAAAGAAAATCATTATCAACCTGAGTGCTCCTACTTGAGAGCTTGCATATAATGGCTATTTGGAGCAGCTTTGGGAGAATGGGAGGAGGCTCCTTGAGGAGTAATTTTCTCATCAGATATTTCAGTCCATTGTGATAGTTTTTTCTTATCTGAGAAATATCACGAAAGATTGAGTGAAAGGACTGACAGAGCGCAACTTCTAAAAATATCCTTTAGCCAAGTAAAGACAGTTTCCTCTGAAAAGAAGATAGTGAATGCCCAGAATAAAATGTTCTTCATTTAGGCCATACCTTAATGAAGCACAGTCGCCCAACCATACCATCTTATGAGGGCACATAAATGACTAATGAACTCTTAAATAGAGTTTCACTTTTTAAAAATGTACAGCAATGTTTTTTCAGCAAGGGGAAATTTTGTTCTACAGTCACGTCTGAAACATCTGAAGATACTTATGATTGTAAAAAATTGGGGATGATACGAGATTCTTTTAGGTTAATTAAACCTGCAAAGCTCTTCATTGCATGACAATGCACAAGGCAGTCCACAGCTAAGTTTTGGTAGTCAAAAATATTCATAATTCTATTGCTGGCAAATCCCAGTTTAGAGTAGAAATGTCTATTTAGTGTACATTTCTAACATTGTACAGGTTTTTGTATTCTTAAGGCAAAATATAATGCCACGTGTAAGTCTGCATCTAAATGTTTACTGCATCTTTATTTTTGAACATAGGTATAATAACACCTGTAAGACAAGACTTTTTGGAAGTCCACAAATAGCTATTAATAAGCATATGAGTTTGCTTAAGAAGAATTTACTGTATAACTTCTAATTAAATGTTTGGTGATTCATAAAATAAAAAAGGAATATTTAGAAACTATTTATATTATTTGCTTGGAAAATGTGTAGCCAAGTCACAGAGCCATGTCTGGAAAGATCACTGAGCAAGATGAGAATGTAAAACAATACTAAACTTCATGAGCAATCTCTCTGTACAAATTTATGCTAGTATTTCCAGTTTCTTTAATGAAAAATAAAGAATATACAGAGTTGTCTTGCAATTATGTCAATGAACGATGGAGGAACTGTAGCACGAATATGAAAAAATGGAGCCCCAAGAAAAATAAAAGAATTGAGAAAGCTATCTCCAATGGTACTATGGAAAGCGCGTAATGTGCATAATATACTTAACTTTAAGTGGCTATTAAGAAATAAGTAATACTAACTATATTGTATTGATTATAAATGAAAAATTATCTCAATAAGTACCTGTAGAGTGAATTAATGAATCTCTACTAATTATCTTTACTTCAAAATTCTTAATATTTTATTTGAAGCATTATGTTATTTTATTGTTAGCCTCTTGAAAATAAACTTTATTTCTATCATAAAATTTCCTTTTATCAAACTTGGAAAAATGTGTTATTATCTATTCCAGCTATTGTTTATGGAAAATACTTGGAGATGTGACAAATGCTTCAAGATATAAGAACTCTTAACAACCTTTAAAATGTGACTTCCTTTACATATTTTTGTTTTGCTATATTATTTGCATATATTCTACAGTTTATTAAATTAACTGTCACATAAGCTTCATCTGTAAATGAGCAATTTAGATGCCTCTAAAAAGTTCCTTTCAGTTTTACCTGGCACATAGCAGTCATGTATAAATCATTATGGATTTAAAAATTGATATGCAGATATAAAATTTGGAAGAGGAAATCCCTCATTGAAAATGTGCCATAAATATTGCTCAAAATTGCTCAACTTTTAATATTTAGTCATATCACATTAAAATGCAGATTTTGATTTAATAGATGAAGATCAAATATGAGGTAAAAATCTTTAGCTTTCATCTGATACCCCAAATCTGTCCACAGATCACACTAGACTTATCAAACTTAATACAGTTTTCATCATACAAGGGTGAGGAAACTATAAATGGAATAGCATTAAAAAAAATCCCTGAAAAAAAAAGAGAATATTTGGTTGCTTTTAGTTGCAGTGAAGTATTTCAACTACATGGTTTTATCAGTGCTTACTCCTGTTTCTTCACTTTGGGATTCTTCCTGGTGGACTCTGGGGAACCATTTTGGATGTGTGTGATAAAATCCGGGTCAGTGGCTTTCAAAGCAAGCGCCTTACCCTCTCTCTTTTATCTCCAGTCTCATAGAAAACCTTGAAAATAGCAGTGAAAATTATGCACCTGATAAATTTGATTGTGAAAGCCTTTTCTTTTTTAATGAGTACTAAAACTGGAGCTGTATTATGTATTTGTGCAAGTGAAATTGAGAATTCATTTTGGTTATCTGAACTGTAAACAAATTCACCTAAAGGAAAAAAATCATGGCATAACAAATATCAGTTAAATTAGTATCTTAGGAATGAGTTGCTGTTGTTGTTGTTGTTGTTATTTAATAAAAACCTATATTGATATAAGTTGTCACAAATGCACCTTTTTTCCTTGTTTTTGAGTTACGCTAGATGGGACTCAGAGATTAATCCTGATTGTGTGTTCAGATCTGTCCTCGTGAGTTCACAGGTGCTGTATATGGTTTGGGGGTCAAACCTTGACAATAACATGCAAGTATCATGTGCCTCGATAGCTATAAAATCACCCCAGCTCCATAGGTAAGTCTGTAAGTCACCACAGTGCAGTTTGTCATACTTTTTCCTTTCCTTTTTGTCTCATGAATTTTGATTTGGTAAAATACCACTTTTGATTTAAGTTTAAGTTAAAAAAAAGTATATTGCCTTTGTACTCATTTCATTGAAATAGGTAGTTTTAGTTCCTGTTCAACCTACTTGGCTGAAATAGAAACAAAGAAGCATATAAACAAAGAAACCCACATAAAACCTAATTCAGCTAATAGCCTAGTAAACCATTTTACATTTATTTTGGTTAGAGGTAAAGAGCTCAACAAATATATTGAGTTTATTTCAGCTTTTAATTTAGATTTTTGTTGAGTCAATGAAAACAAATGCTAGGTGCAAAACACAGCGCGGACTTGGAAGCATTTGGGTATAAAATGTTAAACTACAAAATCTCTGGACTGAGACTAGTTAATATGTGAGAACTTATCTAGTTGTTATATAGTTCAACAGAGAAATCCCAGTGGTAGCCATGATCAATATATGTCTGGCCATCAGGAAACATTTTCACTAAAATTTGCTTAAGCTATATAGGCAGGCAAATGAATGTCACCTGAGGGTTTGGCATCATATAACAATAATCTATACTCCCCACCTTGCACTGTTTATTTGCAAAGTAAATAAAAGCTTATTTCTACAAAGCTAAGCTCAAAACTGTCTGATAATTTTTTAAAAATATGTACAAATAGAAAAACAGTAGAACTAAATCTAACAATTTTATTTGCTGTTACGGCAAGGTAAAAGTTAACACATATGTTTATTATGTGCATGTTCGCATGTTCATGTAAACGTAAGTTGGGTGTGATATTGAAAACAGGATCAAGCTGTATCTAGTTGATGCACAAGGAGACTGAAAGAAGGTTTGGATGTTGACTCCTCTCCACCCATGTAATTATATTTGAGAAGAGTCTTTGGGTAGTGATTAGAATATGCAGATAAAAGCCTCAAGATTTATGTCCTCATAAAAATAAATCCCAGAGAACTTGGATGACCTGTTTCCATAGTCAGAACACAGTGACTTATGTCTCAGAAAGTGAACCTTCACTAGGTACTGAATATACAGTATGGACTATGAACAAAACTATGAACAAGAAATTATACTATTTGTAAACTAATCATGATATGGTAACGGTAACCTCATTTAATACATTGACCAATAGATCATAACTAAGATGAAATGTATATATAATTATTATTAATGTATATATTTACATACTTATAGCAATTCTAAAATATTGATGTCATTATCAATAGTTTACATATACCTTCTAATCTGTATAATACAGTGCTCACAAAACACTTTTTAGGAATGTTTTTGTGGAGGATCAGAATGACAATTCAATACACTGATTTCAGGTTTTGAACACATTGGGTCTGGGTTTGTTATTAGTTTATCATGGTCCCCTGAAAAACACAGTGGTGGAATAACAACTGAGCAGCACTTGGTGAATTTCATAAAGAAAGTATGTATATCTATCGGACTAAACATTAGAATTTAATAATTTTTCTCGTCAGGTTATAAGTTTCTAGAATCAGCATGGGAGAAAAAGTACAGCAAATTTAGAGAGGGGCTGAATTTGTTCAAATTTCAGCTTTCCATACATTACCTAACTTGAGGATATTATTTAAATTTTCTGCACTACATCTTTTCAAATTGTAAAATAGGAAAATTTTGTTACAGAGTCTAGGGTGAGGATTAGTGATAAAGTTAAAAAATACTAGCGTAAAATACGATACATAGATGCATCATTTCAAAGTAAACACATGTTGATTTCAATGTAAGCAAGTTATCAATTTACACATAATAGGACGTTTCAAAAGTTTTATTTCCCTTTAGTTAATTTCAATGTAAGCAAGTTATCAACTTATACATAAAAGGAAGTTTCAAAAGTTATATTTCCCTTTAGTTTATTAAAAATTAAATTCAAGGTGACAAAGTTGAAATCTCTGATAGAAGAAGGAAGATAAACATTTGAGTCAGGAAGTCTGCTGAGCTCTCAGGAGATCAAATAAACCCTAAAGATAATAGAAAAAAGTCTTCACTCTGGGTGGGACAGTAAAAAAGCAACTGTTCACTGTTTAAACACCTACCTATGGGAAAAGCTTTAGACACATACATTTACAACCTAAAGTGTATCTCCAAGGTCATTGTCATTATTTTTGAAAGAATCTCTTAAAATTGTTATATTTATATAACAAAAAATTATATGATACAAGAATACTTATAAGTTTTCTTAAATCATATATGATCTACTTTTAAATATCATTCTAATTTCAAGAAGATAGATCAGTTACCCTCATTTAAATATTTGATGCTTTTTTCTAGTTTATCTCAAAATTTCAGGTCAAACTTTTGATGCAATGATTATAGCTTATATTGATGTATATTTTTTGTCCACAATTGTATACATACAATATACATAAAATGATTTAAATGCCATTTTGATTATTTAGATAATTATAGGTTTGTAGGGTTTTAATAGCTTTGCCTTTATTTTAACTTAATTTGATGCAGATTTATTTGACACTAAGTTACTGACCAGAAACTCATTCTTTAAGTCTATTAATTGCATTTTTGTTTTTTCATTTTCACAAGATAAAATTAGTATTTTCCTTTGTGATAGACATTCTTTACCTATAAAGTGACCAGAGTACTTGGTCCAGGAAAATCTTATATACAGAATCAAGAAAATACAAATAACCAGAAATAAGAAAATTCACATTGCTAGTAGTACATTAATGTTGATGGCACAAATAAGTGTCTCTTTAAAAATATAGAATATTGGGGCCCAGGAGATAGCATGGAGATAAGACATTTGCCTTTCATGCAAAACGTCATTGGTTGGAATCCCGGTGTTCCATATGGTCCCCCATACCTGCCAGGAGCAATTTCTGAGCATGGAGCCAGGAGTAACCCCTGAGCACTGCCGGGTGAGACCCCAAAACCAAATATATATATATTTGGAATATATATATTTTATTCTATATATATTATATATGTTATTTATATATATTCTATATATTATATATAGAATATATATATAATTATATATAGAATAATATATATTGTATATATATATTATATACAATATATATATACAATATATATATACAATATATATTATATACAATATATATATACAATATTGGGGCCAGAGAGAGAGCATGGAGAGAGGGCATTTGCTTTGTATGAGAATGATGATGGTTCAAATGCCAGCATCCCAGATGGTCCCCCGAGCCTGCCAGGAGTGATTTCTGAGCATAGAGTCAGGAGTGACCTCTGAGTACTGCCTGGTATGACCCAAAAACCAAAATAAAATAAAATGAAATAAATAAAATGTATAGAATACTCTTTAAAATATTGCTGTTGAAAGTGATGTTAATAAATAGAGCTAAGCCAAAGTGACTCAGGAGATAGTTAAGATTTCCTTTTTCTTTCTTTCTTTCTTTCTTTCTTTCTTTCTTTCTTTCTTTCTTTCTTTCTTTCTTTCTTTCTTTCTTTCTTTCTTTCTTT
>PVKC010012193.1:0-23992 GCA_004027635.1 Crocidura indochinensis
CTTGCATATTTGGAGCTTTTTGTTTGTATTAGCATTGCTGGCATTTTCTACTTTTATGGTCAAATTCTTCCTCTTATAAAGAGACAGATCTTAGGTTTAGGGCAGCATTTTTCAACCACTATGCTGTGGCATGCTAATGTACCATAAGATATTGTCTGGTGTGCCATGGGAAAAATTCCAATTTCATCTGTAACATGTGGCTTCGGCATGATTGCTCTATTTCTGAGCCGAAGCGTATGTTATGGACTATAAAAACTAAAGTTAGACAGAGACTGAGAGCTGTTGACAAAGAGCTACGTGTGTGTCTTTCTTTGATTTCTGCCAGAATATCAGGTTTGTGTTCAGACAAACAGGCCCAGGTTTCGCACTGAGTAAGTAAACAGAAATATGAACAATTACAAAATGCTTTATATTTCATAATAAAGTAACTATAAAATAATTTCTTTGTGCTTATTTGATTCCTATACAAGAGAATTACTTTATATATAGTCAATATAGGCAGAGTTAAATTTTTTTTTAACATTTTCTGGGTTTTTTTTTTTTTGTTTTGTTTTTGGGTCACATCCGGCAGTGCTCAGGGATTACTCATGGCACTAAGCTCAGAAATCACTCCTGGCAGGCTCAGGGGACCATATGGGATGCAGGGATTGGAACCACTGCCCCTCTGCATGCAAGGCAAATGCCTTACCTCCATGCTATCTCTACCCCCATATTTTTTAACGTTTTCATTTGGGGGGTCACACCTGTTTGATGCTCATAGGTTACTCCTGTCTAAGCGCTCAGAAATCGCCCCTGGCTTGAAGGGACCATATGGGATATCAGGGGATCAATCCTTGGCTAACGCTTGCAAAGCATACACCTTACCTCTAGAGCAACCTCACCGGCCCCTTTTTAACGTTTTCTAATGGTGGTGTGCCTTGTGATTTTTCTTTCCCATGAAAAATGTGTGCCTTTGCACCAAAAGGTTAAAAACACGGGGATAGGGGCCCACCCTACTCCATCAGAGCCTTACTCTAATTTTGTCTGTGATGACCTTATTTCTAATTAAGTTAAATCCTATGCTAATAAAAAATAAGAATTCAACAGGTGGATTTTGGAGGACCATCTAACCAATAGTATTTGCTATGTGAATGATACACAATATTCTACTGTGATGACCAGCTCAGAATGGATTTGAATTTTGATTTCAGATAGTTAGAAATATCATAGTACCAGGCTCTTGTCCCACCTCACATCCTCTCTGTTGATAGTGACTCACTGTAACAGCTATCAATAGAGGAATACTATAATGTCTCTTTCTAAATTTAAACTTGATGCCAGTTTTTTTTCATTTGACTGCTCTCCACAAACTGTGCCTATACAAAAAAATAAATAAACAAACAAGGGGCCAGAGAGATCACATGGAAGTATTGCATTTGCCTTGCATGCAAAGGATGGTGGTTCAAATTCTGGCATCCCATATGGTCCCTGGAGCCTGCCAGGAGTGATTTCTGAGTGTAGAGTCAGGAGTAGCCCCTGAGTGCTGCAGGTGTGACCCCAAAACCAATTAATTAATTAATAAATGAACAAACAAAAAAAAAACCCACTCAAGAAACTTGCCATACCACCCCCTTTCTTTTTCTTTTTTTTTTCTTTTTCACTTATTTTAAATTTATATTTATAGCTATTAGACAGGGACTCCTGCCCAATTTTTTTTTACCAAACCATAGAGCATGAATCATTTTGTTCTGTCTTATATTTCTATGTCTAAAAATTGAGAGAAAAAAGTCAATGGTACCAGGGGCAAAGCAGTCTCATGAGCATTGAGTGGAAATAAAAAATGATCAGACATAAATATCCAACCCAAAATCAATGACAATAGAATCAAGAGACCTAAGCTACAACAAGCTATACACAAAAGGGACCTATTGCACTAGCAGTCCAAGGGGCTAAGAGTGGAGGTATGTGATGCATGCTGGGAACAGTAGCAGAGGGAGGTCAATACTGGTGGTGGGAATTCACTGTCAGCATGTACCTGAAATACAACTATGAAAGAGTTGTAATTCACATTGGTCTCAATAAAAAATATGTGTATATATGTATATATCCATATAAATATAAAAGAATCAAACACAAAGCTATGAAAGGTATATGGTCAGGGCTGGAGTAAAAGCACATCAGTAAGGCATTTGCCTTGTAAGAGGCAGACCCAGGATGAGCCTGGGTTTGATCCATGGCATCCTTTATGGTCTCCTGAACTCCCTAGTAGCAATTTCTTTCTTTTCTTTTCTCTCTTTCATTTTTTTTTTTTGCCACACCTGGTGATGCTCAGGGGTTATTCTTGGCTATGCATTCAAAAATCGCTCCTGATTTGGGTGAGCATATGGGACACCGGGGGATCAAACCGCGGTTCATCCTAGGCTAGTTTGGACAAGGCAGATGCCTTATCCTTTGTGCCACCACTCCAGCCCCTTAGGAGCAATTTCTGAGTGTGAGACAGGAGTAATCCCTGAGTACTGCTGCCCCCAAACAAACAAACAAACAAATAAATAAAAAATAAAGCTACATAAGTATTCCTTGATTGGTGCAGGAGCTGAGGATTTAATATTTCATTTAGGTTCACTGAGATATTTTCATGGAAATATTTACAGATTTCACACAAATCTAAGCCCAAACCTAGCATTAACTAGAAAGGTATCCTGGAGTGAACTGATTTGATAAGGAATTTTAACTCCTATCTCTAATTCATGGAACTTATTTACTTTGTCTCCTTTGCAAATCACGGCTTTGAAAATAAAATGTAGGTCTTTGCTAGTCCTTCTGAAAATACTCTGATATAGTAGGGGAGTCTGTTGAATAAAATGTAAAGAATAGAAACCATTAGACATACTTCCAAATCCTCCAAAGTAAAATTCATCCTTTATTGTGATGACTTAATAACCTTTTATTCACGAAGAATTCAATTAATATGTGCATTCTCTTCCATGAAGAAACATTTAATTTGTATTTTAACTATTTCTTCTGTACCTAAGCCTTTCAAATTAAATATTGGAAAAAATTTGTCAACTCCAGCAGATTTTACTAACAGTTCAGATATTTTCTTTCCTTTTATACTCTATTAACCTCTACTAATGATTGAGCACACCTTTTTTTGTACATACTTTTATCTTCATGCCAAATTTGTGATTTTGAATCTAGCATGCTAATGCATTATGTGCATAATCCCCCAAATCCAATAGTATAATATCTTTTAAAATATTTTATCTAATATTTTTATACTCTAGGCCTAGTCAATAATATCAAAAATTCACATTCCAGTACAAAAATATCAGAATTCATTAGTTATGAATATATATATGCCTTTTAATGAACATCTTAAGAACTATTTCCTTTTGAAATGTTCAAGTTTGGTGAAAGACTCTATCCCAGGCTTCATCCCAGGATCAGCACAATGGCTAAGACCACCAAATACAAAAGACTGATCAAAACAACAGTGAAAGAACAGAACTTTTAGAACTGTAAAGAAAGACTTCATCATAAGCTCCGTTCCTTGACCTGTGTAGATACCAAGATCTTTAGATACAGAGGTCTGATTTTATTACCCATGATGGAGCAGAAGTCTTCCATATACCACAAAAGGACCTAGGAGTCTGTAGTTATTCACATAACAGTAAACTTCAAGGGTGAAAAAATCCTATATCTCTTAGGCCAAGGGAATTCTCTTTCTAATTTCCTCAACATTTACTGTGCCTATGCAGAAAGAAAAAAGCAGCACAAAATAATTTATTTATTTATTTTTTGTTTTGTTATTGTTTTGTTGTTTTCATTTTTTTGCATGCTATTTTGTTCTTATTTCAGGACCGTGGTTATTATGTGATGCTTGCCTTTATTGCTGTAGTGCTCATTGGATTTTTTGTTTGATTTTACTTTTTGTATTGTGGTGTTTCTCTTTCTTTTTCCCTTTCTTCTCTTAAACTGATGTTGCGAGTCTCTAAGGACTCCACCCATTTTTGGCTTGTTTGATTTTTATCCCATTATATTGCTTTTCTTTTCTTCAAGCAGAACCACATAACTTGAACCATCTTGCTCCACCTCTCAAATTGAGGGAGAAATAATGTAGGGTATCAAGACCGAACAGTTGTATGATCACTAAGTAATAATGAAAATGATTATACTCTAAAGTTCAAATCCAAAGCCAACGACAACAGAATCAATACCCTATCTACAACAAGCCAGACACAAAGAGGACCACTTATACTACAAGTGGATAAGGGAGGGGGACATGGGATGCAAGTTGGGAATGGAGGTGGAGGGAGGACAATTTGGGTGATGGGAATTCCCCTGATTCAATATAATATGTACCTAAAATATTACTGTGAAAGATATGTAATCCACTTTGGTCAAAATAAAAATTATTATTAAAAAAAGATCACTTCTCGACCTTTTGGCTAAGATCAAGTGTAGTATCTGTTCTTATCAGTTTAATATCTGATACATCCTCTATCTGACGACAGTATATTAAATGTATATTTGGCACTAGGAACTGGAATAGGAGCTTGCTCTGTCCATTCCATACATCGACCTGGTATTGCAGTACCTCCAGGAATGGTGCACCAAAAAAAAAAAAAAAAATGTTCAAGAGACGTAGAGGGATAATATAGGAGGTAAAATACTTGGTTATATTTCCAATACCCCATATGGTTCCCTAACATTGCCAGAAGTAAACCTTAAGCATAATTTAGTATAACTCAAAACTAAAAAAAATTGGCTATGACAGAAATTAAAAATTCTTTAAAACTAAAAATAAGATGTATATACCAATTAACTATAATATAGTAATATGTGATATGTTCATAATCAGAAATACTTTATTCTTGCAAGTGAAGGAGGAAAAAAAACCTCCTAAATTCTTTGAAAATTAGGAGGTAAAAGTGAATTTATGGATGGTTTAGATCCTTAGGTTAAAAATGAGTTTTAGAAGTTTTCTTTGCATTTTTCAAATTTTTTATCCTCATTGAGAAGATAATCATCTTTTCTACATAGTCTATTTTTTTCATTGTGATATATATTTTTATTTTATGAAGACAAAGATGCAAAGAAAGGACAAGGTAAAATTACAGTGGGAAGACAATCACCCGTACACAGAATTCTCAAAAGAAATCCCTTTGCTGACACCTTAATTTTAAATTTTCAGCTAGAAACATAAAGAAAAATAAAACAAAACATATGCATAATTACTTTGTCCCTGAAGTTCCCAGATTGTATTAGATTATGACATTTCTTAGCAGTACACAAAGCAATCTAAAACCACAAAATTTATGTAACTCCTTTAACATTAGAAGCTATAGAATTGTTGACACAGTTGATCATAATACATTATTTCATTAAGGATGAGTCGAAGGAGCACAGCAAAGATGGTGTTGGAGTTTCAATTGTTTGCATAGGCCCAGAAAAATATAGGGGGCATGGAATGGAAAAGGCCTTGGCCTAAATACAAGGAGGCCTAACCCCTAAAGTTTTCTGGCATAAGACCAGCTCTAGGCTCCAGGCGTACTAGGTTGTCCAACCCATGTCATTGTCTGTAGTGTCAATAAACTTTTATTTTTCACACAGTCACTGTTGTTGGTGTCAAGTTTCTGTAGCTAAGGATCCAGGAATATGTCCATATCCTACATCAAAGTCAGGATGATGCATAGTATCCTTTAGTTTAACCTCATAATTAGAGGGTGATGCGGAGAGCTTGGTCCTGAAAGCAGGTCATTGTTGTTGTTAAGTCCTCTGAGTGTTAAGGGAAGTCTATGTTGAATAGATCTATGCCAGAGCAGTGGTAGGGTCTTCCCTGGTAGAGGATTGCTTTCAGGTGATGCTGTACACAACCGTGGTTGTTTTGCAGATGGCATCCCTGGTTCAGTGGTAAATGGACAATGCCTGTTCTTCTGAGGCCTGAGCCAAGTCTTTATGACAATGTTCAGGGTGTAAGGTCCCACAGCATTACAATATTTGTGTGTTCTTATCTCTATTAGAATAGAATGTATTTGTATATATAGTAATTTCCCATTTTAATGTGCCTATGCAAAGGAAGAACAATGACACATGGCGTGATTGGTGTCTATAGGGATGCTAGAACAAGTCCAACAATCCCCTTGACTTGGTTCTAACATAAACTTTAAATTGAGGGACACTTCTACAGACTTCTTATTAAACAGATAACAAAGAGAAAGACAAACAAAATAAATATATAGAGGGGAAATTTTGAAATAGTTGGGTGGGGTGTTAAATTCAATGAACTACTTTGGTCTGTGATTTGACCTGTAGGTATTGAAAGCAAAATGGTTAAATGGGGGGCAAATAATGATTGGGACTGAGGCAGTAAAGGACTAGAAATGAACTTTGTAGGGCAGTGTCAAGGGCACAGTACAAGATGGATATTATGCATATGTAAAATATATGCATAGAATACTATCAATATATATTGTGCATGCAGGGGCCCCCCGAGCGGTTTTTAAAATGGACACCAATGAGAAAAAATTGCCAGTGACTGCCCAATACAACCCAGTGCAACATCTGCCCTCTGTAGTCTGTGTGCCCCTTCCCTCTAGTATAGGTGGGGGAAGTCTGAGGACCCCTATAGAATCATTTGACACCCATTTCTGGCCACCTGGGCCAGCACCCGGGGAAGGCCTGGAGTCCAGGGGAGAAAGAAGAGGTCTGCTGGGGGCCTACCAAGCCTCACAGCACCGCTCAAGGTAGGGAGAAGGCCTTTGGCCTGTAGCCTCCCCATGCCTGGCAAGAGCTAGCCTCCAGAGCCAAAAAGGATTTGATAGAGAACCGGAAGCCAGACATCTGCCAGCCTCCATTTCGTGCCCCTCCCCCCTAGTGTAGGGAGGGAGGAAAGCCTGAGGACCCCTATAGAGTCCACCAGGCACCCACTTCTGGCCACCTGCACTAGCACCCAGGGATGGCCTGGAGTCCAGGTGAGAAAGGAGATGGCTGGGGCCTGCCAAGCCTCCTAGCACCCCCAAGCTAGAGAGAAGGCCTATGGTCTGTGGCCTCCCCAAACTCCATACTTGGGAAGAGCTAGCCTCCCCTACACCGAGGGGAGGGGTATGGGGAGGAGGGCGGGCAGATGTCTGGCTTCCAGTTCCCTCTTTGATTCTGGAGGCTAGCTCCTTCATAGTCTTTGAAGTACTCAAAAAGTCACCTTAATCTGACTGGATCACGTGCTCTACACTGAACAGTTAACTGTGATTAGCAACTAAGAGCTCTGCTCTTAGTGTTGGTTTGTAGGAATAACCTCAAAACTCAATAGATTTTTTTCAGTTTTTAATTATTTTTTGGTTTTTGGGTCACATCCTGTTACACTCAGGGGTTTTTCCTGGCTATGTGCTCAGAAATCACTCCTGGCTTGGGGGACTATATAAGATGCCAAAGGATCAAACTGTGCTCCTTCCTAAGTCAGTGCATGCAAGGCAAATGCCTTAGCACTGAGCTATCACCTGGCCCCAAAACTCAGTAGAATTTTATAAAATAAAATATCCCAAGAAAGAGAAGTATGTTAACCACAAAAAAGGAGAAAGAAGTACTGAAAAGATAAAAATAATGATAGTTTCTACATTATCAACTAATCTCTGTCTTCTACCTGTTTTTATTCTAGAATTATAGAATGAATGTATCATGTTTCATTCTATTATTTGCATTTGTTGCTTTCAATAAAGTTAGAACATCTCAAAGTCAAGATGCCAATATCACTACCTTTAAAAGTGTCATTATTTTATTTGATTTGTCAGTATACTACGAAGTATTTGATAGAACTCTTCAAAAGATGATGGGCAATTATATAAGTAGTTACAGCATTATTCTATTCTTCCTTTTTTGGGGGAACATTCTGTAATTTTCTAATTCAGTTCTCACAAAGCCTTTGTTATATTTTCTTTTTATTTCATCCCATTCTAAAATTACTTTCCAAGTAAAAGAGGAAGTCTCAGTTTTCCCTTGCCAGCAGTTACATATGTTCCCATTGACCCAATACATTTTTCATCCTCAAGCATTGAACTAATACACACTTCATTTCCAAGGGCTTGTACACACACCCTTTCTAGTCAGGACCATAGAATTCTACCCCAGGAGGGAGGATAAGATAATGGACAATGCCTAAGGCAAAATGATCAAAGCCAAAGGACTCAGATCAGCCAGACTTCCTTCCCTGTAGGATCCTTGCATTCTTTGTAAAGGAATGCAAAGAGCCATTTAAAGACTATTCAAAAACTCAGTTTTCTTATTAACCCACAAAAGAAGCCATATTAACTTAGTTCTATACTAAGTTCCTCCCAATGCCAGGAATTGCATTTCCTTGTCCTATACTTTGCAATAAATTCTTCTGCCTTCTTAAGTCTGAGTCTTAGCATCATTATTACTCAATAATATAATAATAATTCTTGAAAATATTAAATAAACCTTGAAAGAGTGGTCACTAGGATGACAAATGAGACATTTTATTAATACTGGAGACGTTTTTGTTTGGGATAACCTGATCTCTTGAACATATAAATATACAAAACTCTCACACATTATAATTGGTTCATTTATGAAGCAAAGTGAATGAATATATCTAGAATCTTTTTTTTTTTTTTTTGGTTTTTGGGTCACACCCAGCAGTGCTCAGGGGTTACTCCTGGCTCCATGCTCAGAAATTGCTCCTGGCAGGCACGGGGGACCATATGGGGCACCGGGATTCGAACCGATGACCTTTTGCATGAAAGGCAAACGCCTTACCTCCATGCTATCTCCCGGGACCCTAGAATCTTTGTTCCCTTAATCCTTTACATTCAGGAGAGTACATTGACATCTTGTAGGGTTTATCTTTAATCTCCATGGATAATAGCAATTGCTGTTTATAAAAGTAGAGGTTGGGCAATAGGAATCCTCCAGTGTGTAAAGGGCTTCCTTGTATGCACCTGGGCTTGATCCCTGACACCCCAAAATTCCCCAAGTTTAACCCAAAACCCAGAACATGTCCTGATCATAGTCAGATCATCAAAAAACTATAATTCTTAATGTGTAGTGTTCTGCTAAATATGTTTACTCTATATTTTTCTATTTCCTATTTTATTGGCAATTTCAATCACCTGTGCCATGCATTTAAAGTATTAATCCATCTAAAACAAGTCTCATTCTAAATGAATAAAAGGTAATTTGCCTTTTTCTCCAAAGCTTTAAAACTCACTTGCTTCAGGCCATTTGTAAACCTGTATCTCCTTTAGATACTTTAGATTACCAATAAAATTCTTGATTAGCTTAAGGGCAAAAAAAAAAAAAACCTTAGAAAATTTCTGTGCTGCTCTTTATAGTTTAATTTTATTTATTTATTTTGGTCTGTCTGGGGCCACATTCAGCAACGGTCAGGAACATCCATGACTCTACACTCAAAGAATGCTACAAGTGGTGGGGGTTAGGAAACTTGGGGACCACTTGATTTGATACCAGTGAAAGTCCCTCAGGCTGACTTCTGTGAAGAGGGGAAGAAAGAGGCCTCAGTCTCTAAAAGGGAATGTATCAGATTCTCTCTCCCCACTTCTACCACCCTGAGGGCAACTGGGTAGAGTTGGCACTGATAAAAGTCCTAGAGGTGATCTGGTGATCTTCTGTACCTCAAATTCTGCCAGCCCCACCAAGCAGCCATCAAGCCTCACCCGTGGTTCACTTGTTCTGCACCGCTGGGTACTTAATCCCCACAGCTGCCCAAAAGCCTTGGACTCAGGCTGGAGGGAAGAATTGCTCTTTGCAGGAAAGGAAATTCAGTTCTAGATCTTACCGAGGCCTTTAGGGAACTTTGTCTTCCCTCACAGAACAGAATTTCAGGAGGGGTAGAGCAATGGAATAAAACTAGATTTTATTTTGATATATTAAGGAAGGGGTCTAGAAGGTCTAGAGGAGAGCTCGAGAGGGCTGGCTTCTTCAACAGGAGAGAGAGAGAGAGAGAGAGAGAGAGAGAGAGAGAGAGAGAGAGAGAGAGAGAGAGAGAGAGAGAGAGAGAGAGAGAGAGATCCGCAGTATCTGTCTCAGAGTGAAAGTCTCAAAGTCCAGGTATCTTAAGAGGGGAGATGCAGGCATCTTGTGCTTGCAAACACCACGCACACAGATAGGTTGGCAACACACATGTGCACCATTCCTTTGCTCCAAGTTAATTTTTATAGGGTTTATCTGAACCAGCCTTTGCATACATATATATGACCTTTTAGACATACATATACATATGTATATGTATGTATATATATATATATATATATGTATATACAAAAATGGATTGGGGTAAAAGGCCTGTTGTTAAATTGACTACCTGGGGATATTGATGATCTGTGATTTTTCTTTTCTGACCTTTGTTCTAGTCGCTGCTTTTCTGAATAGGTTGTCCAGTCTTCTCTAGGTCTAGTGCACCAGGTGAGACTCTTTATCAAAGATGAAGCAACTTCTCCAAATCTCGTTTCTTGGTTTTATTAGATCTCAAGAATTCATTGCCATGGATGGTCCCTAGCTGCCTGCCTGCCTGTTTCAAATCGAACCTGGATACTGGTCATGTGTAGGGCATGTTTCCAACTCTGTAGCATTGTGCCAGTCTCATATGCTGCTCTTTATTAAATACCAAAGTCCTCTGTTGATTAGACAGACAGTTGTTCCATTATTCGTGCCCCCTCCCAACAGTTTCTTCTTTTTAGAATACTTCCCAGAAACTTTCCCAAGTTATATTTATGCTCTTTATGTTCTTCAGAAAGGCTTTCTCTCTTTTTTTGAAAGGCTTTCTTTAAAACTGAAAAACAAACAAATGAATAAACTAAAAAAATATTGGGTTGTATATTGTGTATTGTTAAAAAACCCTGTAACTTGTTTTGTGCTGGGCATTATTGTATATTTAAAAAGTAACTATTGCAGCATTCCCAACACCAAGGGCAGGTGTTCTTTTTTATGACTGAAATCCAATCTCAAACATGTTTATAATCATGGTGCTTAAATAGAGATACTATATATTAATTAACTATTGATTTCTAATCTGCTGTATATTTAACAAGAGTTAAAAGCATCTCTAATCATTCACTACTGACCAGTTCAAAGAAAGGTCAGAGTAAAGACTTCCTCAGCATTTTATTATTCTGTTTTATTTTCTTTGTTATAAGACACTTAAAATTGTGATCTGTCTTCAGTTTTTTTCCAAGTGTATAGTACATTATTACTGACTATAATATTGAAGTATAATATTTACAAGAGATCTCTAGAGCCTATTCATAATATTTGCTGAAATTTTTATGTTCACTGATGAATAGCTTTATATTTCTCTCTCAATCCCTTGCAACAAACATTATACTACATTATATATATATATATATTATTTCTTTGAATTGGCAATCTTTATATATCTTATATATAAGTGTATATATAGCTTACGTATTTACCTTACCTTTACCTTATTTAATTTAGTCTGGTAAATAAAATATAAATGCTTTAGTTCATTTAGTTCTTGTATACTGTGAATTTTCCTTTTATTTTCAAAGGAGTAAATTATATTTTTAAATTTTATTCTTTTTAATAATGACTTTATTTAAGCACCATTGTTAAAAAAACTGTTTATGATTGAGTTTCAGTCATACAACATACACCACCCTTCAACAGTGCACATTTCCTGCCACCAATGTTCCCAGTTTCTTTCCCAACCTCTCCTACCACCACTCCTTCCTCTCTGTCTCTCTCTGTCTCACTCTCTCTCATATTTTTCCCTTTTTACACTGTGATTTGCATTATTATTAGTATGTAACAGGCATATCACTGTTTCCCTTTTTACCATCTTGTTTTTATCCAGAGTGATCAGTTCCAACTATCACTGTCATAACAGTCCCTTCTCTACCCTAATTGCACTGCTCTACTATTTGTTGCAAGCTTCCTACCATGGACTGGTCCTTTTGGCCCTCATTTCTATTGTTTCTGGATATTATTATTATACTATTTTTTTCTTGTATTCCACAAATGAATGAGATTTGAATTTCCCTTTTTCTATAAATGTGAATGATATTTACATTTCCCTTACTCATTTATTTATTTATTTGAAGATGATTGTTTCTACAGCTTGTGAACAATGCTTTAGTAAACACTAGAGTGTTAATCTCTCATTGAGATATTAATTTCCTTGCTTTGGATAAGTACTCAGAAGTCACAGTATATCATTATTTTCAAGTCTTGAGGAAGACATATCCATGCTCTTTTCTTCAGAAGCACTAACAATTGAATTTTTATAAACTATGTGAAAGGTTTCAGCTCCTTGACAGAGGATAATATTTGCTTTCTTCCCCTTCTTTTATGGCAGGACTCCTGTCACTTTTGAAGTGCTATCTTCTAATTTTAATTTGCATTTTTTCCAGGATTAACTATATTGAAAATATTTTTCTGAACCTGTTGGCCATGAACATATCATCTTAGATCTTGGCCCAGTTTTCAGTTATTTCTATTTAAAAAATTTTAAGCAATAAGAGTTATTCAAGTTCGGGGCCCGGGAGATAGCATGGAGGTAAGGTGTTTGCCTTTCATGCAAAAGGTCATCGGTTCGAATCCTGGTGCCCCATATGGTCCCCCGTGCCTGCCAGGAGCAATTTCTGAGCATGGAGCCAGGAGTAACCCCTGAGCACTGCCGGGTGTGACCCAAAAACCACAAAGCAAAACAAAGAGTTATTCAAGTTCAAGTCCTCTTTAAACAGGAAATGTATATATGTCTATGTGTATATATACATACATACATGTGTCTCTTTCTATAAGTGCATGCATATATATAGAAAGAAGAGACACACACATATAGAAAACACTTCCTTGAATTTCATAGCTCTCCTTTAATGTCCCCAACTGCACCATTATTATATGGGAGCCTATTACTTTGATGTGGCCCCAGTTGTTTGGTAATTTGGCTCCCTTTTTTACTAATTTTTTTCCTGGTGTCTAAACAGAATCCAACATTTTTTTAGAAGTTCTAAAGTTTCTGGCTTTATATTTAAGTCTTTAATAAACTTTGCTTTGTATTCATTTTTGTATGTGCATGGGAGAAGGTTAGATTCTAATTTCATTCTTTTCATTGTAGAGATTCAGTTTTTATACTACTATTTCATAAAACGACTATTCCTTGACTATTGTGAATTCCTGATTTCATTGCCAAGAATTAGTTGTGAATTTGTTTTTTTCTCAAGATTGATTTAACTAAATGTGGTCCTTGGTGTTTCCATAAAATCTTAAAAGCGTTTTTTTTCTAGATGAAATCATTCAATTATCTGCAACTTAGCTAGAACTGGAGAGTACCATGTTGTATGAATTTAGAGGGAGAACAACAAATGTTGGATGAATAAAGCCATTAAGACATAATAGAAGATATTATGCCAAATCTATGGCCAAAATGACAAAACTGAGAAATCCAAGAAAGGAGAAAATGAGGAGGCACGGAATAATGAGGTAGACTGGAGGTAACAAAGTAACATTGGTAAAGGGCAGTAAAGTGATGATATCATTGTATATATCAAAATCATGAGTTAAGACTATAGTAAGCAAAACTGCACTAGTTAAACTGAACAAAATGAGTTTTCTACTAGAATAGAGTGAGAAGTGGGAGGGAGCATTGGAACATTGGTGTAGAGATACTGATTCTGCTGGTAGATTTGGAGTTGGAGTATTATATGCCTAAAACTTAATACTAATAGTTTTGTAAATTATTGTACCTAAATAAAGATTGGAAAAAATAAAATGAAATTCTCTTTTAGTTTTTAAAATATAGTTGTGATTTTAATTACAATTGCATTAAACCTGCACTTTATTGTTTCCAGTGTGTGTGTGTGTGTGTGTGTGTGTTTCTCACCAGTGATTAAACCTAGAATTGAATATTTGTGATGTGTATGCATTCCCACTGAGCATACTGCTGACTTTATTATAAACACTTAAATTATAATTACTCTTCAAATCCCAAAACATAAATTTACTTCATGTCGTATTTATTTGTGTGTGTGTGTGTGTGTGTGTGTGTGTGTGTGTGTGTGTGTGTTTACCCTAGCTCTAGGTTCAGGCTATTTCAAGTCATCATTTTTGCATGAAATCTAAGTAAACTCAATGAAAACCTAAATATGTAAACTCAGTAAAATATAAATAAACTCTTACTACCTATATTTCTTGAGACCACTTGGTTTATAGTATGTGCTCAGTACATGATTTTTTGAAGAAGTGAAACGAACATAAGTATGCATTAAGTATTGAATATCAAGGTCTGCTGTGATAGTAGAGTAGGTATAGCTATTGCCTTGTTTGTAGCCAACCTGGGTTCAATACCCAGAACCACATATGTTTCTACCATGGGTGATCCCTGAGAGCAGAAGCAGCAATAATCTATGACCATCATTGATTGACTTAGTGTGACCTCCAAACAACAAAAAAAGTCTTAGCCATCAATGAACAAGTTACTGAGATTCTGGTGCCCTCTAGTGACTAAATTAATCAAAATAGTCATTTTCTTTTTAGACCAAGTGACTGGTGTTTGGGTCACTCTTTTTATTTAACACTTTTTAACAAACATGACCCATAAGAAACACTAGCATAATTTCAACTATCTAAGAATATGATATATATGTAAATATATTTAAATGTTTATCTATAGATAAATGCATCACTTTACAGTTTTCTAAATTTGTAGAGTAAATACATGTGTCTTTGTACAGGTATTAGTATTCTCCAGAGAAAAGAACCAACAATATACTAATAATATCTATTATTATATATCTATATATATGTATATATGTATTCTATAATATCATGAATATGTACTACTTATATAATATATAAGCTATATAATAATAGATATTATCAATATAGTGTTGATATATTTATATTCTTTTAATTTATTTTATGTTGATATAGTTTTATATTTATATTTTACTTATACTTTGTATTATTCATATTGTTTAAATATAAATTTATACAAATTATATATAACATTACATATTATTATATAGTACTATGATATAATAAATAATAACAATAATAAGTAATAATGTATAAATATATGCATATAAATATATGCATTTTATCTTATATTTATGCTATATACTATTTATTATTGTTTAAAATCATTTGATTTATTATTTAATAAATTTAAATAGATAAATATATTTATGAATAAACATACTATTTATTTATAAATGAATATAATTATATAAACTTAAATAAATATATGCATGAACAAGTATACTATTTATTTATAAATAAATAAATTTATATAAATATACTATTTATTGTTATTTACAAGCATTTGTCTTATTATTTAATAAATTTGAATAAATTAAATTAAATTATTTATTTATTATTTAATAAATCATTTGATTTTTTATTTACAATCATTTGATTATAGCAGCCAAGAAGTCCCAAAATCTTGTCTCCAAGGAAGAAAGTCAGGAAAGCTAATGGCGTAATTCAAAACCAAATTTAAATTTATTTTAATTCAAAAAAAGATAAAGGAGCCCATTGTGTAAGCCTTAATCTAGTTACCTCTCTACAGAGTAAGTTCTATATGGGGGTCTGAGGACCATAATTGTTGATATTTTATGGCAGAATCTAAAAAGCAAAGCTGCCCTACTTGTTCTATTCAAGCCTTCAGAAGTATGGATGACATCTACTCAACACTGTGAAGGATGGTATTTAATGAAGCTATCCATTCAAATAAGGATCTCTTCCAAAGATATCCTCTTTGACACTCCTAGAAATAACGCTTTACCAGCTATCTAGATATTTCCAAACCTAGAAATAAACCCAATCAATTATGATTTTCCTTTCTATATGTAGATAATATTTTTTTTCTTATTAACACATTTTAGAACAAATTTAGGCAGACACTATAATTAAGAACAATAGGGAGGCGGGAGGTGGCGCAGGAAGGTAAGGTACCTGCTGCCTTGCCTGTGCTAGCCTAGGACGGACCACAGTTCGATCCCCCGGTTCCCATATGGTCCCCCGTGCCTGCCAGGAGTGACTTCTGAGAGCATAGCCAGGAGTAACCCCTGAGCGACACTGGGTGTGGCCCAAAAACCAAATAAATAAATAAATAAATAAATAAATAAATAAATAAATAAATAAAAGAACAATATAAAGGCAGACTTGATTATTTAAATGTATTATGTAAGAATAAACAATGATAACTCAATTTAAATATAAATTTTCCCTAAAATACAAAATGCCTTTATTAAGATCCACTTAGAACCACCAAGTAATAACAGCAATCATTATTATATTAATGAATATCTATTAATATAATTAATTACATGATTTATGACATGGAATTTTATGTATTTATTATATAGAGCCATTTAACCAAACTCTCTTGCATGTTTTTTTTTTTTTTTTCTTTCGAGGTCTCACACATCAATTTTCATGGCTTACTCTGGTCTTTGCACTTAGAGATCATTTTTGCTGGTGGACTTGAGGGACCATATGGGTGCCAGGAATAAAATTCAGGTTGCTCAGAAATTTTGTTTTTTGTTTTTGTTTTTTGGTTTTTGGGCCACCCCCGGTGGTACTCAGGGGTTACTTCTGGATGTCTGCTCAGAAATAACTCCTGGCAGGCACGGGGGACCATCTGGGACACCGGGATTCGAACCAACCACCTTTGGTCCTGGATTGGCAAGGCAAACACCGCTGAGCTATCTCTCCGGACCCTTTTTGTTTTTGTTTTTGTATATAGATGAAACTGTAGATATTCCTTTTATCCTTTCAACCCTCAGCATACATAGCCTCTCTCATTATAAATATCAAATTCTAGAGAATACCTTTGTTACAACTAGTGAACCTGCACTGATACTTTAACGTTATTTAAAGTTTATAGTTTACTGTAGAGATCTTTCTTGTCATTGTCAATTCTATGGTTTTGGATAAGGTATACAAATTTACCTACATTATTTCAATTTCACAAAACATTGTATTTCATTGCCTAGGAATAATTTGTGTTAAATTCCCTCAGTTTTTATTTGCCTGAGAAATAATTCACTTCTCTTATATATGTTAGATAAAATTTCAGTGTGTAGAATTCTAAAATTTGCAGATTTTTCTCTAAATTCTTTAAATATTTCAATCCACTCTATTTGCCTACATGCATTCTAAGAAAAAGGTGGTTTTAATTTTTTATTAATTAATTTTGGCCACAAAGCTATGCTCATTGAACCCAGAAGACATCCCCAGTGATTCTCACCTTACAGGTATTTGTTTAATAGTAGGGTCTGAGACAAGATACTGCTTGTCTCTTTCTGTCTCTTCTCAGCTGAGCTGGCCACCAACAACTAAGACTGCAAATGCTCCAGGACCCACCCTCGGTAAGATGTCCCCACCCAAGGCATGTGGGGCCAATTCTGCCTGATGATTGGGAGCCCAGAGACTTTTAAAGACGCCAGCCTTGTGGTCTGCCCCTTTCTGTCTCTTCTCTGCTGAGCTGGCCGCCAAACAACTAAGACTACAAACGTTCCAGGACCCACATCCAAAAAGCGCTCACCTTGTAACCCTTGAATTTCATTTCAGCACATTGTAAGAAGCAACCTAAAGCTTTACCAATGGAGTAATCTTGCAGTACTCCCCTATATTTACAGAAATCAAAATGGCTCCTCTTATGCCTCAGGCTTCCCCTCTCCCTCCGCACTCCAGGGGGGAGATGCATCGGGAGGAGGGCGGGCAGACATCTGGCTTCCAGTTTCCTCTTGGATTCAGGAGACCAACTCTTGCCAGGTAAAGGGTTTGGGGAGGCCCCATACCGGAGCCTTTCCCCCTAGTCTGGGGAGTGCTGGGAGGCTTGGCAGACCCCCAGTCGTCCTTGTCTTGTTCCCCTGACACCAGGCCTTTCCTGGATGCCAGCTCAGATGGCCAGAAGTGAGTTCAAGTGGACTCTTAGTGGGCCCCAGGCTTTCCCTCTCCCTCCGCACTCCAGGGGTGAGATGTATTGGGAGGAGGCGGGCAGACATCAGGCTTCCAGTTTCTTCTTGGATTCAGGAGACCAGCTTTTGCCAGGTATGAGGTTTTGGGTGGCCCCATACCGCAGCCCTTCTTCCTGGGTGGGGAGTGCTGGGAGGCTTGGCAGGCCACCAGTTGTCCTTGTCTTTTTCCCCTGACTCCAGGCCATTCCTGGGTGCCAGTCTAGGTGGACTCTATAGTGATCAACAGGCTTTCCACCTACCTCTTGAGTGATGAATGCAGTTTGAGAAATAACACTGAAAACTATCATAGCAATGTGAATGAATGAGGGAACAAGAAAGCCTGTATCGAGTATAGGTGTGAGTGGGGTGGAGAGGAGGGAGATCTGGGAAATTGGTGGTGGGAATTCTGCACTGGTTAAAGGGGGTGTTCTTTACATGACTGTACCATACAACTACAATTATATTTGTAATCATGGTGTTTAAATAAAGATAATTAATAAAAAAAGATATTGCTTGTCCCTTCATGCCCAGGGGACATTGGCTAAATCTAGTTATGGTTGGGGACCATGTCATGCTGGGCTCAATGATCATAGTATTTACCCCAAGTTTTGCTCTATCTCCTTATTATATCATTCTTGTCTTTTTCTAGTCTAGGTAAATTGTTCCTTTTTATATTGGTTTCTTTCAAAATTTATACTTTGGTTTTCTGTGGCTTGAATAAGATATATCTAGGCATATATACATTTTATTTTTCATTTAGCTCTCTTAAATTCTTGGATCTATGTTCTAGATTCTGAGATATTTTTTGTAATGGGCATTCTTACCCATTAATAAAATCTTTAGTGGAATCATTAATGGAATTTTAATGGAATCATCATTACTACTAATAACCTCATCATATATAAGCTACAACTTTTGTAGTTGGTCCATCATTCTTTGATATTATTTTATTTTTTTTAGTATTAAGTTTCTATTGGAATAGATTTAAACTGACATTCTTTCCTCACTGAATCTCCTTTACCAAAACATCATTTACTTCATATAACAAATGTTATGAAAGTGAATTTATTAGTGATATGAGTAGTGATTAAGACTTGTTAATTAGCTGGGGTTAACTGTTACTCATATAGTAAGTCTAATAATTTGTATAGTTCTGATGACATTTTATTACCAATAATTCTGATTTCAGTATCTAGGTTGAAATAATGTGTCTGTTACTTAGAGTATATAAACATAAAACTATTTTGAGCAAAATATAGCTTTTGTTTCCCAGAAAAACTTGCAAGACAAGCATACTTCAATTATTGAAAATTATGGAAAAATCTCTATATAATTTTCTAATAAACATTTGTATGTATACAGACTTTTTACCCTTAACAACTATAAAAATTGTTCAAAATGAATTATTTGGACCAGCAATTATGGGCACGACTTTGGCTTATATCAATTTATGAAATCAGTCATATTCTCTGATTTATTAAAATATCCTCACTAATTCATGAGTTTGAGTTTATCTTCTAATTTAGGGGAAGACATATAATAGTGGAAATGCAGATACAAATTAAAGTTAGGCCAATCATATTCATGCAAACTGTCAGGGGTCTATGTATTCAAAAACTAACTTTGACTATATTTAAAGATAAAGCATATATGAAGGTAATATAAGTTAAGACAGGTAATCGTACATGCAAAGCAGGGCTTTAATTCTAGAGGATGATCATCTTGGAAGGTTAGAGAAGTATTTTTCTTTTTAAGAGAGAACAGAGAAGAAAGTCCATGAGAAGAAAAAACTATAAAGTTGGATGTCTGCAAACTGAGAAGACATAATTATATCAGAAACTAATGCTGAGAAAAACTTTATCTTGAACCTCTAATCTTCCAATATGTGTAAGATCAATCCACATAGTCTGTATTATTTTGTTATGGTGGATCCAGCAGACCTGCTCAGAAACATTGCACAAGATGTACTATTTGAAATGAATATCATTATAATAGCAATTTTTATTTGTTTGGAGGCCACACTCAGAAATGCTGAGTTTACTTCTGGTTCTGTGATCAGTAATCAGTTCTGGAAAGCACATATGGGGTTAAATGAGGGACATCTGTATGCAAGGCATGTTTCCTACCCACTGTACTATATAGTTCAAGTCCTCTAAATATAATAATGTAAAAATCTCCATGAAGGGGCCGACGAGGTGGCGCAAGAGGTAAGGTGTCTGCCTTACAAGTGCTAGCCAAGGAAGGACCGTGGTTCGATCCCCCGGCGTCCCAAATGGTCCCCCCCCAGGCCAGGGAAAATTTCCGAGCACTTAGCCAGAAGTAACCCCTGAGCATCAAATGTATGTGGCCCGAAAAACAAAAACAACAACAACAACAACAACAACAAAAATCCCCCCAAAACCAAAAAAATCTCCATGACAAGTGAGAAATATAGTTAAATGTTGTAGCAAGGTATTAACTATTGTCTGAGGTTAAATATTTTTATAAAATGAACGTCAGGCTGGGAATTTCTGCATATCCACGCCTGCCTAGTGGAGCTGGCTGGGAAGAACTGTGAGTCCGGTTTTTTCTTTGTGTATCTTTGTACTCTGCTGTCCTCCGGACCTCGTGGGAGTGGGCCAAACCGGCTCCAAAAAGACTCGCTCTCCCAGAGATCCATTCTAGGGTGGAGACGCCCAGGAACACTTCATTAGAGTGAAAACCGGCAAGCACGAGTAGTTTGCAAAGCAAGGTCCCCTGATTGTGACATCAGGCTAGGAATTGCTGCGTATCCACACCTGCCTAGTGGAGCTGGCTGGGAAGAACTGTGAGTCCGGTCTTTTATTTGTGTTTCATTGTCCTATGCTGTCCTCTGACCTTGTGGGAATGGGCCAAACCGGCTCCAAAAAAACTCGCTCTCCCAGAGGTCCATTCTAGGGCAGTGATGCCCAGGAACACCTCATTAAAGTGAAATAGGCTGCAGAAGAGCACTTTGGCTCCGCTTCGCTACGCGGCTGTGCACTCTTTCTAAGAAAAGAACATCATCGCAACAAGAAGAGAAAAAATCACACTAAGGATTGTGCTGGATCACTGAAGCCCAGCATTTTTCTCTGGACTATCATCTCTGCTGTGTGCCTAGGATCAAGATTTGATCCTTTGAGAGGACTTATCCAAGGAAGACTCCACTCCCTTGTAGGCAAATCGACACACTCAGAAAGGGCGGAACCAGAGGTGTCTGGCTGGGGACATCATTTACTCAATGAATACCACCGCAACAGGTAGAAAAACACACAATACTAGTGTGACAATGGGGAAACAACGCAGGCCAGCGTCAGACATAGAGAACGAAGATGACAATTCTGATGACCAGATAATGACCAACAAACTAATCAATCTCTCAGATAAGGACTTTAGAAAAGCAATGTGGAAGATGCTGAAAGAACTAAAAGAAACCATGGACTGAGTTGAAGAGAACACTAATAAGAACCAAGAAAATATGATGACAGAAATCACAAAACTCCAAACTGAAATAACATGTCAACTAACAGACCTGAAAAACTCAGTAAATAAATTGAATGGTAAAATGGATGACCTCAACACCAGGGTAGAAGAAGTTGAGAACAGAATTGGTGCTGTGGAAGACGAGATAAATAACAACTCCATACAGCGGGAGAGATTGGAAAAAAAACTTAAAACAAACGATCAGACAATGGAAAAAATAGTCAAAGAATGGGAACAGATGAAAATAGAAGTCTATGATAAGATCAACAGAAGAAACTTAAGAATCATTGGAGTCCCAGAGACACAGGAAGAAAATTTCCAGGAAGAATCAACGGTCAAGAACATCATTAAAGAGAAACTTCCAGAACTAAAGAATATATGTGATCAAATCTTGCATGCCCGAAGAGTACCAACCAAAAGAAACCCCAGAAAAAATACCCCAAGACTAATCTTAGTCACAATGACAAATCCCACAGATAGAGACATAATTCTGCAGACAGCAAGATCAAAAAAGGAAATTACATTCAAGGAAGCATCCTTGAGATTTACAGCAGACCTGTCATCTGAAACACTCAAGGCCAGAAAGCAGTGGTGGGACATTGTGACAAGGCTGAATGAAATGAATGCTTCACCTAGAATACTGTACCCAGCAAAACTCACTTTCCGGTTTGACGGAAAAATACATGGTTTCACAGACAAAAAACAGCTCAGAAACTTTACAGACTCAAACCCAAACTTAAGAGAAAAACTGAAAGACCTAATTTAACACAAGACTAACCAAGAGACACACCAAATTTCGATATAAAAATGGCATCAAATCCTAGGACAATTCTTTCTCTCAATGTCACTGGACTAAATGCACCAGTTAAGAGACACAGAGTGACTAAATGGATCAAAAAACTCAATCCAACTTTTTGCTGTCTACAAAAACGCGCCTGAATAGTCAGAACAAACATAGATTCAAAATAAAAGGCTGGAGGAAAATTATCCAAGCAAACAACACCCATAAAAAAGCTGGAGTGGCCATACTAATATCAGATAATGCAAACTTTATACTCAGGAAAGTTGTAAGGGACAAAGATGGACATTATACATTAATCAATGGGTATGTAGAGCAGGAAGAAATCACTCTTCTAAACATATATGCACTGAATGAGGGTCCAGCAAAATATTTAATACAATTGTTGACAAAGCTGAAAAATAACATCAACAACAGCACAATAATTGTGGGGGACCTCAACACAGCTTTGTCAACAATGGACAGGTCAACCAGACTGAAACCCAACAAGAATATACTGGACCTAAGGAGAGAAATGGAAGAAAGAGGCCTAGTAGATATATATAGACACTCCATCCTCAGAAACCTGGATACACATTCTTCTCCAATGTACATGGGATATTCTCTAGGATAGACTACATGCTGGCACATAAAACATATCTTCAAAATATCAAGAGGATAGAAATTTTGCAGACTACCTTTACTGACCACAAGGCTCTGAAATTATATGTGAACTCCAAAGGAACAAACAAGAAAAACTCTAACACCTGGAAGTTAAACAGCCTCATACTGAATAACCAGTGGGTACGAGATGAAATCAAAAAGGAAATCAAAAGTTTCCTGGAAACAAATGATAATGGATACACAAACTATCAGAACTTATGGGACACAGAAAAGCAGTATACTGAGAGGAAAATTTATAGCTTTGCAAACACACATCAGGAAGGAAGAAGGGGCTGACCTGAGTAGCTCAATGACACAGCATATAGAACTAGAAAGTGCTCAACAAAAGAACCCAAAGATAGGGAGGCAGAAGGATATAACAAAGCTGAGAGCAGAAATCAATGAAGTGGAAACCCAAAAAACAATCCGAAAGATCAACGAAAGCAGAAGTTGGTTCTTTGAAAAAATAAACAAGATTGATAGACCACTGGCAAAACTAACAAAGAAAGAGAGAGAGAGAGAAACTTGATAACTCGTATTAGGAATGAAAAAGGAGAGATCACTACTGATATGGCAGAGATTCAAAGGGTAATCAGAAACTACTTTGAGAAGCTCTACGCCACTAAAAATGAGAACCTGGAAGAAATGGACAAATTCTTGGACTCTTACAATCTTCCACGGTTGAAGGAAGAGAATGTAGCATATCTAAACACCCCCATCACTATTGATGAAATTAAAACGGTAATCAAATGTCTGCCCCAAAACAAAAGCCCAGGCCCAGATGGATTCACTAATGAATTCTTTCAAACTTTCCAGGAGGAACTACTACCAATCCTGGCAAGACTCTTTCATGAAATCGAGAAAACGGAAATACTTCCAAATACCTTCTATGAAGCCAACATCACCTTGATAAATAAACCAGACAGAGATGCTACCAAAAAAGAAAATTACAGACCAATATCGCTGATGAATGCAGATGCAAAGATCCTCAACAAAATTCTGGCAAATAGAATACAATGCCTCATTAAAAAGATCATCCACTATGATCAAGTAGGTTTCATCCCAGGAATGCAAGGCTGGTTTAACATCCGTAAATCTATCAACATAATACACAACATCAACAACAAGAAAAATA
>PVKC010012194.1:0-23980 GCA_004027635.1 Crocidura indochinensis
GTGGCATTGGTATCATGTTTATGTATGTTGCCTCTTTTTTATTTCTCAAGACCAGGATAGGACCATATAGGACCTATGGAGTTGGCTAACAAGAGTGGGTTTACTATGCAGCTGGGGGAACCTTGAGCTTACAGAAATAGATCATTCACTTTCTTTTATACAGGGCTTCAACAATATTGTTTGACACTGGTCCTAAAGAATTGTCTTTACCTCTGCATGAAAAACTTGACCCCTGTTCCTAAACTGTGTCTCTATCTCCAGTCTTGATTAGAGTCAAGATTTGCTATGTCAAAGGCTGCTGGCTCAACAAAGAACCCTAAAACTAGTTGGAACTTTTGCTAGATAGAATCATAGGAGACCCATGAAGCATGTCTCCTAATGACACTGAGTATCACAACCTCATCTGTACGTGGTAGGAGTGTTTTCTGATATTTTTATATTTAATGGGGAATTAAACAGAAGTTTGTATTGCCCTCCAAATGGAAGATTATTGAAGAACCTGGCTTGAGAAGAGCCTGAAGTCAAGAATGAGAAATTTATGAAAGTGAATGAGCCATAGGAACATTGATTTTTTTTAATTCTACTTTTTTTTTGGTGTGCGTCTATAATGTCAAAAATTTTGAGCCAAGGATTGGAAAGCTAAGAGTTTGGATTGTTTATAAGCAGGCATTTTCCATCAGGAGACACCACAGGGTAGAGGGTAAGCTCTTATAAGAATTAATAAGTATAATTTTCTACTATCAAAATAACTTGCTATTATGATTCTAAAATGTTTAAAAGATCAAGACAGAGAGTAAAATAATAACTTTTAATCTCGATACTACTTGTAACATTATTATTCTTTCTTTATCTAGTATGCACAGTGTTTACATATATGTAATCATAGTTGTCATTGTAAATACATAATTCAAATTCCTCGTTATTTTTTATATGTTGAAGATATTATAGGCAGTTTTAATAAACATAATTTTCCAGAACTGGGGAATGTTACGTTGGTTATAACACTTATTTAATTACTCTGCTATTTGATCTTAAGCCCAGTATGTAACTTCCTTGACTCTGGAGTGAGTCTACTTTATATCACTATCTCTACAAACTTGAACTTGCTAATTATCTTTTGAGCCTCGACCCCACCACAACTGTAAAGAAGTGAAATGATACCAGTGTTATTATTAAGTTGATAGTTAAGACTAATGAGTTTGAAACAATATTTAAATGTACCGGAGTGCAATGCGTTATGTGTGACATAAATGAAAAATATTCAAATGTATCTTCTTTCCTTTACCCCTTTCATCGAGTTGTATTTTAATCTAAACTGTGGTTCAAATAACATTTGTTGCTTCTCCTTTTTAGAGGATAATTTCTTTAGGACATATTCCAGAAGTGCTACAGTGAACCAGGATTAAGAAGCTTGATAATATTTGCCACTCTAGATTCATGTTGGCAGTTGTTGATTGTAGGTGGCCTACGTAGTTGGTAGTTGTTATCAAGGCATACCCTTGATTCTTTTTATATTCTTTGGGTCTGAGTGCCTCTGACACACATTTGTGGTATGGGGAATACCATGTTTCTTGCCTCAGATCTCCCTGAGAATTTGGTGAATAAAGACCTGTCTGGTTCTTAGAGCATATCTGAGGCTCACAGGTAGTTCAGTGACCATGTGGCCACATCTTGCTTCTCAGTATATGCTTTTGAAATTGGATGTCTGAAACAGAATGTCAACTGTGGGGAAATAGGAAATAGGCTCTTTTATTCTCCATAAACTCTGCCTTTTAACCCAGGTCAAGGGAGAACACTTTATCCAGGACTCAAAATCAGCAGTAACAACTTTATCAACTTGTTTATAATCTCTTTCCTCTTCAACTTCGCGTAAATGTGAATTTGGGATTAAATTGTTATGGAAAGGATTTGGTGAGTAAGAGATTGGAAAACCTGAGGCAAACTGCAGGTGAGATTTAGGCCTTGGTTGCTTTGAATGCTTACTCCTCAATGAATCTTGTGTGTTCATTTTCTCCTAAGGGGGGTGGTGTCTGCAAAAACTTTATCTTTGGTTTGCATAACTAAACATCCTTCCCTTGGCACTGTTTCCTCCCTGATTCCTCCAACCCACTCAGTTGTCAGAACACCAAACCCCAGATCTCACCTGATTGCATCACTTCCCCCTAAATGCCCACCTTGGAAGATGGGAAATGAGCCAGGTTACTTCCACTGTATGCTTTCAGCTAAGGAGTAGTTGTAGAAACACCATTTGGACGTGTATACTTGTTGGCTGACATTTTTCCTCAATGAAATGCCCTGAAGAATGAAGTCCCCAGTACTTTGAGCTACTGAGTGTCCTTGGAATCCTTTATGCTAAGTGGGGAAGCCAGTGCCCTTCCCAGAGGGCAGTAGGAACCAGAGAACCCTAGTTCCACTTTCTGGGTCACTTGACATACCAAGAAGCTACTCTTGTCAGACAAAAATAAAGTCCAACTTGTGTTTTTGAATGGAGTCTTTTTAGTTTCCCAAGACCGTTGAATGGAAGGGAGAGGGAAAGCAAGAGGAAAAAAAGTGATCCCATTCCCCAAAGGAAGGTAGTTCTAGGGAGGAATAGTCTCTCATTGCCCAGCTTCTGAGGAAAATTTAGGAGAAGGTCCTGATTGTCTCCCAGCCCCACTCCCCTTGTGATTTATGGAGAGAAAGGCTAGAAAGTAAATCTCTTGTCATTCTCTAAGCCCCCTAAAATGATCCCATTAAACTACTGTCCATGAATAGAGAGGCATTTTTTCCCTTATTGCAGTTCCCTACCCATACCCATCAGCACTCAGATCACTGCCTGAGAGCCCAAAAAAAATCACCAAAGCTCCCCATATTAAATAGGAGGTTTATTTGATGTCTTATCAGTTATTACAATTTATCGAATGTATAAAAAACGTAAAGCCTTTATGGAGATTGTATTTCAAGTGATATTTATTTACCTGTAACAGAATCCCCTTTGTAATTCCTGGATTTATGAGCTATTGCACAACAAAATTGAATTTCCTCTTGTCTGCATGGAGGGCTGTGGCACAGGGCTGTTGTCTAAAGGTTCTAGATACAGAAGCCTGCTTAGTTTAGGCTGAGAGACCCTAATTACAGACCCACCCCAGTGTCTGAAACTTATTGGTTCTTTAGTCTGTGAACTTGGGGGAGTGGAGGGTGATCTGGTTAGGTCAGTTTTCTCCCAGATGGAGTTGACCAGGACCTCAGGAATAAGCAAGTTCCATTACCAATCCATCTCAAGAGTGTTCCTTGCAGCCTATATAGTTTGCATATTCCAGTGACAAGGAGATCTCTACTTTTCCACACAACCTTGACATTATTTTTGGGATCTAGTTTGACTCCTTTTGTCTTCTCCTTTCCCCCTTTCCACATGGCCACAAAAGTAATTTTTCTGAAACCATAATATGATTTTTCCATAAATTTTCTCAAAGGCTTATCTTTCTTTAGAGATAAGTCCAGTTTCCTTATTAGGTCCTGCAAGTCCTCCTCTACCCATCAACTTATAGTGGGTCCCATCTTCTAGCCTTCATCCATTCTGCTTTTCAATGATACTCACTTATTTCCAGCTACTTCCTTGCATTAAATTCCCACACAGAGAGTCTTAGACTAAAGCAAAAAGCTTAACTTTAGGGGTAGCAGATAAGAGGGTGTAAGTGGAGGTAAAAGACCTGTTTGATAGGTGGGAGGAAGGACCCCAAGTTCAATCCTTTACTTTGCACTGCAGGTTTGACTTCTGGTGAGTTTCCAGCTTTAGAAAAAAATGATGCATCTCTGCAAAAGTGCTAATTTTATGAAGCTCAGACAAATTTGCTTTTTATTTTTTTTCCTCTTGGTGTTGCCTTTGGGGATAAGGAAAATATGAAGATTTGTTGTCCCAAAGCTGAGAACTATTTTGTAAACAGCTAAGGGGTCAAAGAGATAATATTAGATACTAAGGTATGTTGCACATGTCTGACTCCAAATTGAACCCCATCACCTCATATGGTTCCCACACACTGTCAGGAATGATTACTGAGCACAGAGCCAGGAATATGCTCTTCAGACCACCAAATGTGTCTCCCATCAAAGCAACAGTAAAAATAGAAGAGAAAGAAAAAACAGTTAAAACTTGGAATGATTCAATTCTGGCTTTCCAGTGTTCTTTTCCATATCCAAGGACCCATTTCCTTAAAGAAAAACATGATTTTTCACAAAGCACTAAAGAAAAGAGTAAGAATTTCAGGGCACTGATGTTGGTGTGCTCTACCTACTGGTGTGTGACCACTAGTTCCTTCTCTTTAGATTTTTATTCTAAAGCCTGAAAGAGGAAGTCTTGGCCTGGAAGAACTCTGAGATAGTCAAGTCTGCAGGAAGTTAGGATTTATTCCCTCAGTTTCCTCATCCATAATATGGTTTTAACATGCCTTTCAGTTGGTAGAAATAAAAATTAAAGTGATCTTACATATATTTCAAGGATATGGCATCTTCACTATCCATCAGAGCACACTGTGAAGAGAAGCTAGATTAAAAAGTTCCGATCAAGTTTCAGAGAAGAAAGGTAGGATTTGGAAGAAAATAATAAGAAAAATGATCATTTAGTTATTTTAGGACATTGAAATGGAGGGAGAATTTGACTTAGTAAGTTTAGATCAGTTGTTTGGTGATATTACCCATTAGTCTCAGTGGGACCCTATATAGTGTCTCTTGCTCTCTACCCTGAATGCACAGATTAGATATATTGAATCAGTGCTCAAGAACAAGCACAGATGGAGCTGGGCTCCTTCAACCTGGGTCAGTGTCCATCCTTGTCTCCATTTTGACTTCTCACTAAGCTCTTTCTTGGATATATGTCTCCCTTTGGAGTCTAATAAGCATTTCAACTGGACTTGCTTAGACACAGCTTTGTTTGTGGCCAACTTGTCCTGGAACCTCAATCTATAGCTTTTGATTTTCTACTCAAAGGCTTATGAAAAAATGTTGGAAAAAATCAAAATATTTGCCATATACCAGGTGCTCTGTAACTATTTCTTGGACTAAACTGATCTTAATTATTATAATAGCCATCTTTATGGACAACAGCTTCTTCAATTGTTATGAAAAATTCTATAACTTTTTAACTCTCCCTAGGCCCACAATGTTTTACTTGGTCATGAATATTCTACATAAAAAAAAACTTTAAATGTTTTATTTTATTCCTTTTTGCTCTTTGTGGAAACCCCTGTCCCCTATATAGTCTCTCCAATCTCCACCCCCACCCCAATCACTTGGGTTTTGCTGAGTAAATTCAGAACTTTTATTCGATGATTCTATATTTTCTTACAATATCCCTCTTCAGTTTCAATAATCCTCGCTTAACTCATATTACAATTCCCAGTTAAGCATTCATCATTCATTTAGATTTAACTATGAAATACTGGAAGATTTATTGTCCACCACTCTTTCCTATACTTGTCATCTTTCCTATCTGGAGACTTATTTTAATTTAATTTTCACTTGATATTTATTCTTCTCAAGTTATTTTCTCAACTAGAGTCATGGGAAAATGCTCTTTTTGAACTCTTTGATGTTTGAAACGTTCAATAGCAATAGGCACATCAAGAACAATAGCAACAGCAGCAGCAAGACACAAATATGGACTAAGTGAATATGGTGGAGACTAGTCCAGGTTCTTAACTTCTTAGGGAGCTGACATGATTTCTCTGGTTTTTGCATCAGTGTGGACTAGATTAATTTACACTGCAGGTATCAACACCCTCCAAAATGCAAAGACTTCAAAAGAAAGAAAAATCTCTCTTTTGCTCATGCCAAATTTGCTGCTGGTCTCAGGGGGTGCTTTCTTGGGCAGCTGCCCTCCATGTGAGAACTCGATGTTGTTCCTCTGTATCAACACAAAGTTTTTCATGCTACAGCAGTGGCAGCAACAGGTTTAATGTTGAAAAGTTTTGTTCTATACTTCCATGCATATGCCAAGGACTGACACACCTCATTGCCAAAACTGAAGAACAACAAACACATGACCAGGCCAGACTGCTCAGGAGCAGAGGGATGTCATGGCTCCTGGATGCCTCAGAAGTAAGATATCTGAAAATACATGTGAGCTGAAATCAAATTCAGTCTTCACTGAAGATTCATGCCTCAGTGTCAGAGAGTTCAGAGGGATCAGTGTGCATATTGCACATGGGAAGCCTGGGTTCCATCATCAGCACCATCTGGTCTTCAAGCTCTGCTGGAAACTACTCCCTAGCACAGAACTTGGAATAGCCCCCAAACTCTGCTGTGTTAACCCCCAAGACATCTAGCCCACAAAACAAAGCAATAAGAATTCATGTCTTGGTAGAATTTTTCACATGATGTTTGTATGACATTTTTCTCTTTTTCTTGATGATCTAAAATTTATGAATCATTCTTTTCTATAACAAAAGTTGTATGCAAAGAATTGCATATTGAAATTTATGATTTAGGTTTTATCTCTATGTGGTTTGTCTGTCTCCTTTCTTCCTGCTCCACACACCTATCTCAACTGTGTTTGCTAAGATCTTCCAAACGGGATTAGAGACACCAGATCAATTGGTCCAGGAGGAGGAGGGATTAGAGAGAAACTTCAGATAAGGATAGAGATTAGCACTCCATGAGTGAAGGACAGAGAGGTGGGAAGGGTAAGTTAGAAACCTCTGGCGACAGCACAGCTATAAGAGTTTTGGCCAGATCTATGGGGAGGCAATTCCTGAACTAAGGCTTTGCTGGAAGAGTCTTGGGTTCCTGGGAACTGGTCTCAGGACCCCACAGGCTTAGTCCTGGCTGGGAGACAGCAAGATGCCTGACCTCTGGGTGTGGATTTGGAGGGACCTGTGATGTGTCTAGTTAAATCTGCTGCCTGCAGCAGGTCTTAGAGATGCAACCTCAAGGCGTCATCCAAAGACCAATCGATACTTTTATTCTTTACTTGGAGTCTGGCAATTTTGCTTATCTGTTGAGGTCTGTGTTCTTCAACAATACTACTGTTCAAATCACTATTGTCTCCTGTGAACTAAATGCCCCATCATGACTAGCTACAGTTAAATATATCTGTATCTCCACATGTTAGTTCTCTGACATCTGTTCTTTTCTCTTTTTTTGCAAATTTTCATAGGTCTTTTAGGAAACTTCCTGTATTAAAATTTCATTATTATATATAGCTTCTTATACTCCATTTACCAAAATAATGTGATACTTTTGGGGGGAATGAGCACTCTTAAGATTTTTCTATACAATTTTAGAATTCAGAAACCATGGCTAAAGGACTGAAAGCTATTGTGTGTGTTTGTATGTGTATAAAAGAGAGAGAAAACAAGATAATGAATGAGAGATATTTCACAAGATCTTTAAGTATCCTAACTCCTTGGCTTCCAACAATGCCTTCAGTTTTAGGCGTTGTGCCTGGTCTCCTGCCTGCAATAACATCTGTTTTTTTTTTGTTTTTGTTTTTTTGTTTTTTTGTTTTGTTTTTTTAATACCTACTCCTATTGGAGACCTTTATCTCAGGTGGTAGGGGTAGAGGTGTGTTTTGGGGGCCAGAGTGCAATACAGCAATGTGAAAGACAGGTGGAGACTAATGACAACAGGTCTGTTAAGATGGAATGGGGGCCTCTTGTTCTAACCTTCTCATAGAAATGGAGCAGCTTCTTTCCACCATGGTACTTCCTTCTGACATACCCTCAGAAGAGCTGATCTCTTGTGGGGGAAATGGGCTCTCTTTGACCTCGGGGTATTCACTAGGTAGATGGTTTTGGGGTCCTATTCATGGCCATACTGGAAATGAACCTCTAACCTATGTCTTTGCTCTTGGCATTTGAGTAGTCTACCACATCTGGATTTTTCCACAGGCTATTGCAAAATAGCAGTGACCTTTCAGAGACTGAAACAGAATGTCTCAAGCAAGGACATTATTTTATTAGATCCACCCTTTGCAAATTCTTCTCAAACCTCCTGAGAAAATGCCCATCTCAGAGGGTCACTATTCCTTTCATTCTTACTGCCAATGTCAGCTTGTGCCATTAAAGTCTTACCATGGGCCTGCTGTCTGAGTTTGTTGTCTTTTAACTTCCTGTAGGACCAAGCTTCCTGTCATTGACTCTTGTCTGATTGAGTCTAGTGCCATAGCAGTTATCCCAGTTAGTACTAGGAGTGGGCATCAAGTATATCAGCACTGGAATGAGGCCCCAAACAGATGTTAGGTGGATACAGGCACATATTGTTTGGTGCAGGAAGTGGATGGAAACTTCTTTGTGATGATGCTGTTTTGTCTTAAAGGGATGACTTTAAGATGACTTTGGTTTCCGTTTCTCTTTCTCTGTTTGGGGGCCACCCTGGACAGTGCTCAGGGTTTACTCTTAGCTCTGCCTTAGGGATCTCTCTTGACAGGACTTTGGGGGGGGGTCCTATGTTGTACCAGTGATTGAAACCAAATCAACAATATGTAAGGCAAATAAGTGCACTACCACAGTATTATCTCTTCAGAACAATTTCTGTAGTTCGCATCTTGGTTATTTCCTAAGAAACTCATTGCCAGCTTCAGTTTTGCTTTTCTCACACCTAAAAGTTTTAGCCAAAGAGATATTGCACTACTTTTCTGATTTCAAAGTATAGTTTTATTTTTTCCATTCAAGCAGGATGTTAGGAATTACCACAGAAATATTAAAGACAATGACTAAAAAAAGAAAAAAGAAAAATAGTCATCCCCCACTTACTACACCCTAAGAGAGAGTGTGAAAAAGAAGCTAATTAGAACTTTCTCTGCATTATTTTTTTTCTTCAGGAAGCCCTCAGCATAAACTTTGGTAAACAAAGAGTTTTTATCCTTTTCTCCATGCAATGACATTATTTTCTCATTAAAATAGTATGAGTCTCATCGGATGATGAGAACCATTCGATGCAAGCAGGGAAGACATGTGCACATACCCTGCTGTTACCAAGAAACTGAGTAGTTGCCTGAGTCTGGGTCCTTAAGTTATTGTGTATAAAATTAGCATATAAAACTCCAGCTGGTCATGAAGTATTCATAGTAATTATTTCACAGCTTTAATTTTGGGAGTTAGGAATGGGCTTCACTTAGCAGTGCTCAGGGCATACTCCTGGCTCTGTGCTCAGAGCTAGGGATGACTCCTGGCAGAACTCAGAGGGCCACGTGGAATGCAGGGGATCAGACGGGGGTTGATTCAGGGTGAATTATATTCAAAGCCAGGCCTTACCCAGCCCCTTTAAGAGATTTAAGAAGGTAGTTCCAGAAGAGTGAGATAGTAAGAATGGCTCCAGAGAATGCCATTCAGTTTCTCTTAGATGTCTAATGGAATTGCTGACATTTCCAACTAAGAGCCATAGAAGGCAAATAGTGGACTTGCCTTCTATAAGACAACTGGACAAGGCAGGTAATCTGGGTGAACCATAGTTCTTGCCATAATTCTGAACTGTCAGGCCATTTGCCATGTTTATAAAAGGGTAGCTTAAGCTCCCTGAAAAGTGGTTAATGGGAAGGCAGAATTGGCCTTTGAATAAGACTTGAGCAGCTACTCTGTGGACATGCATACTCTGTTGCTGATCCATGCTGTTTTCTTTTTTTGGAGAATTTCTGTAAGTTGAGCAAGATTTCCATTGCTTTTCAGAAGGAAAGGGAAGGTGGCCTGCTTGAGGGGACCTGTGAGCTGTTGGGGATGAATGAAGCATGGTCCCCAGTGATAGAATTACAAATTACACATGATGGAGATGAGATTAAAAAGGCACTTTTGAATCAAGTGGTGAATAGGGACATTTTTGTTTGTTTGTTTGTTTTTTTCTGTTTTTTAGCCACACCTATTTGATGCTCAGGGGATACTCCTGGCTAAGTGCTCAGAAATCGCCCCAGGTTTGGGGGGATCATATGGGACACCTGGGGATCGAACTGCTGTCCTTCCTTGACTAGTGATTACAAGGCAGACACCTTACCTCTAGTGCCAAATCACCGGTCCCAGAATAGGGAAATCTTAAGGCAAGTTACTTCAGTTCCAATCTTTGTATTCTGATCTGGAAAGTGGACATGAAATGCCAGTCGTGACTCTTCATATATCTGCATTTTGTGTGTGTGTGTGTGTGTGTGTGTGTGTGTGTTTATGTACTCACAGGTTTCACAAGTGTAGAAAGCACTTAGTGCTTCACAAAATTGAATCCTCCTTCATGCCTGCTGGCAACTGGTTGGCTGGGGGTGAGGGTCTTGGGGGGTGGTGGTGGCAGTGATGGAGAGCTGGCAATGTTTTAGTAGCTTTGGAGGCCCCAGGCTTCTTCCAATCCCAACAACCTCTTCATCATTTGAAAGATCAGACTCTGGCCCATTTGGTGTTAATTACGGCAACCCCAGCTTCTCTCTGTGAAGGAAACAGGCCCTCATTTCTCTCATTAAAGTAAAATATGACCCATTTTTATGCCTGCGTATTTTGTTGCCGCGATTACGGGAATCATCTTTTCTGTTTATAGGGAATGAAGAAATGTGACACCAGGAGGGCGGCCCGGGCCCTTGAGTCAGGGGAATAGAAAGCAGATGTGGTCCCCTTTGCCATTTCTCGTGTTGCCTCCACCTTCTACCTCCTCCCTCCTGCTCCCCTCACCCCAAGAACTATGATCCTCATTTCAGATCAACACCAGGTAAGAAAATGAGCTTCCATTTCTGGAGCTCTTTACCATGTGCCCAAGTCCCATAAACAATTCTCCACAGAAGCTCCAGGGTGGTTGGTATGAATCCTTTTTCACCTCTAATTCCCTTAAGCCAGGGCATCTCCCTTGTGCCTTGCAATGTGGAAATATTTGGAGCCTGCTGGTCACAGGTGCAACCACAGATGTACTCTGCCTTGTAGATAGGACCGGCATGTTCCCAGGTGTGCCCAACAGGGTCTCAGCATAGGTAAAGGAAGTCAAGGGGGATTGAAGGCTGCAGAGTTTCAAATAAGGCCCATTTTCCTGGTAAACTGCCCAGACTGGGAAAAAATTAGAGACTGAGAATCGACCTGCATGTCATGTGATTTTAAAGTCACAGCACTTCTGACAGTCTGCAGCAGAATGGAAAGCAAGAACGGAAGAGATAAAAACAAAATTTCCCAGCAAGGAAATAAGACAAAGATATTTGCGTGCCAAGTATTGTCAGCCGAGGGCAGAGGCTAATGGGTCTGTTCCAACATGGTTTAATCCTCTATGAAAGGGTTGACCACTTTCTTGATAGAGGTCTAGATAGTAAATATTTCTGTCTCTGTGGTCTATATGATTTTCATCTTAGCTACCCAATAAGACCATGGTTGCAGAGAGACCTCCAGACAGAATAGGGAAATTAACAAAATGAATTGTGTAAATAAAACTTTATTTATGAAAACATGAGGTGACCACCAACTTGTATTTATGGGAAAGTAATTTTGTAAGAGAATATTATTTATTATGGTTAGAACCCAGGCTCTCTGAAATTACATGTGGATTTGTGGACTTTGGTCTGATAGAGATGTAAATATTGTCTGTCTGAGAGGAAAAACTAGTTCCAAAGGCTTGGTTTTCATTGTCCTGAAAAGTCATGAGTTTGTTTTGTGTTTACCAAGAAACCATATTCCTTTTGCAGAGCTTATGTAATACCAATCTTGCTCCAAAAACTTTCTGAACCAGTGTTCAGTGTTCTGAACCTCGCTGGTTCTCTCACTAGTGAGTTAAATGAAACTTCAACACCTGTTAACATTAGATCCATTCAACAGTCTTTTTATTTTAACTTTCTGAAAATTACTTTGGGTTTGAACAGGAGAGATCTCAGATAAGGCTGTTGAAGTGATCCAGAAAAGATAGGTAGGTATTCGAGAGGCATGACCAAGAAGTCTTGGTAGTGATTTTGAAGGGGCATGGCTGATAGAAATTGATGACTGATGGTGTGCAGGGTGACACAGAGGAGAGAAAACAGCTGTTTCCCAAATTTAGCTTGGTACAGTGACTAATAAATGAGTCTGCTCACCCCAAAATGAGAGATCACTGTTATAGAATACTCCCTAAGCTTTAGAGATTTTTATGGCTACCCCAGTAAGTGAAAAAAGGGGTTCCCATGGGCAAACCTTCTCAAGCAAGGCAGAAGGAGTCGGATATGATGACACTGAAGCCTATCACTGTTGATGGGAGCACAACTCATAAAGTTGTATAGTGCTTACTCAAGTTATTGTTTAATTTGAAGTATTAATGTTTTTCTTTTATCTTTACCACTCACCCAGGGATATGAACTCTATTTGGATAAAGAGGTTTAATGAGTTAAGAGTACAAAATTAGAAGACCAGAGCCTCAAACCCAGTGCTTTTGAGTCATGACCTCAGGATATTTTAATATAAATTTTGGGGAAAATATCAGTGATAACCTACAATGCCCCCAAGTCCCTGAAATCAAAGATTATTCCTGGTTTGGTTCATATTATGACCATATTGTATAGTAGATAATCATCCAATATTTGCTGAATGAAGGAATAAATAGTGATAAAAAAGTCAGAAAATCCTGATCTGTTTCTGACTTATTAGTCTGTATTTTTTTTTCAATACCTATTCGCAGAACATACCCCCAAAAGAAGGAGGACTGGTCTATACAATATATATTCCAACATAAAATATTGGAAGTTCCTTTTGAGTTGAAACACATAACTTAGGAGGAGAGGTTAGGGCCCATCGGGCTAATGGGATGCGGGTGAAATTATCTTGCTTCTGCATTCTGTGGGAGAGATGTTGTCTTTTCAGGATCATATGTTTGGTACCTAGGATTCAAGTTGGCACTTCTTTGTTTGTTTGTTTGTTGTTTTGTTTTTGGGTCACACCCAGTGGTGCTCAGGGGTTATTCCTGGCTCTGTGCTCAAAAATCGCTCCAGACAGGTTTAGGGGATCATGTAGGACGCCTGGAAATCAAACCCAGGTTCATCTCTGGTTGGCTGCGGGCAACATAAACACCCTACCGCTGTGCTATCATTCTAGCCCCTCAAGTTAGTGCTTCTGTGGTCACTATTTATTGAATCTACCAGATAGTCTTCCAGATAATCTACCAGATAATCTATTTATTGAATCTACCAAATAATCTTCCCAAAGGGGGAAAAAGTTTTTCCCTTTTACTTAAGCTGTAGCTTCTTCCCTGAGCTTGTGAGAACTTCAGACTTGAGGGTAGCATCGATATTGCCAGAGCAATTTCTAGAATTCCAGCAGCTGATGAACATGGGAAGAAGTAACGACATTGAGAACCCTCTCTTTATCTTGTCTTGCTCTAGCCCAATGATCCAGATCTCCTGTGACTAAGTTAATCCTTAGAGATCAGGGATTGGTAACACCATATTTTAGGTACTTTTTTTCTCATCTATGAGAATTCATCCTGCATCTCTCCCTGAACGCACTCAATCTCATTTTCACCAAAGGAGACCAGTTAAATATGTCTTCACAGGATGTTTATCTCCTTTAGGATGGAATACAGCAGGGCTCTGTCCCCAGGGCTGGAATAATCCCTCGGCTTGGGTATAATGTTCCTCAAGAGGGTAAGAAATGACTATGCAGCATGTAACATTTAGTGTCTAAAAGGGAGTAGCAAGTAAAAATGGGTACTAATGTTTGCCTGAAGTATCTCTAGAAAGATGTGCTGGAAAATATGAGTGATGTAGGGTGAGGAGAAGTCAGTATCAGAAGGCAGAAGTATCATAAGGTACAACTTATATTGGTTTGGGACCTTACTTGGCAGTGTGTGGGGTCATATGGTACCACATACTACAAACATTCAGCCCTTTGAGCTATGTCTTCAGCTTTGTTTGGGCTTTTGAAACATGTAGAAAAATTGCTAGGTTACTTTAAATGATAAGGGTTCCAAGGAAGTATCTGTGACTTGGATCCTATATAAGGTAACAGGGAAGGAGGTGATTATTTAATTAGAGACCGCAGATCAATCAGATTAGCCACTGGTGAGAAGAACATGCTGATCGCAAAGACTTTTGCTGATTTGCAGAAGTGAAAACTTGGTCTTGGGGATAGGGTTGGAGAGAAAAAAGAAAGTTGTTCATGGAGGCCTAAAAAGGTTTTAGCAGTGACTGAAGCCTGTGTGGCCCTGGGCTTCCCATTACTGGCCCACTAGCACTTCCTCCTCCACATGCATTTCCACCCATTCCTTAGGGGTTCAACACTTCATTATCCCCATGTCTGGGTGAAACAGAAGCTTGAAAAATTAGATCATTTTCTTTCGTCATACACCCTCACAATCCAGGCTTCCTGCTCCTGCTTTATCATCTGCAAAATGAGGGAGCTAACCTCACAGAAGAAGAAAAAACATGGCAGTACTGAGTTTTTTAGTGTCTGACATATGATAGGGACCTTTGTTGGTGGTTCCTGAGTCTATGCTGATCACTGTCACCTGAATGAGGCAAGTATTATCTGATCTGTCTGCTTTACTAAAAGAAACCAGAAACCCCTCATTATACCTTGGATATCTAAATTTTGGGTTTGGGGCTACAACCAATGGTGTCCTTGCCTTACTTTTGACTTTGTGCTTAAGTACCATTCCTGGTGGCACTAAGGGGGGCCGTGTGGGGTATGAGGGATCAAACTAGATTATCTGTATGCAATTCAAACTCCATACCCATTGAAATACTCTCTGCTCAAAAGATCTTAAAGCAAAAAGAAAATGGCCCCCAGTTTCATTAAATTGAAGATTATTATCATTGCGTCAGATTATTTTAGAGGCAAGATCATCTACTACAGGAGACACTGCCGAAATCCCTTGATATAATCTTCTGGAAAGTTCAGTTCTCTTCCCCAAGGAAAACAGAATTTGGCAGTGAACTTTTCTAACTAGCAAAAATAATTGTTTCAATGAGAGGGGCAGGGGAGAATCATGCTAACTCCAGATAGAAATATAGGGGTTTACAAACTCTTTTTATTTGTACTCTGGGAAGTTCTTCTAATGGTAGACATGCTGAGTGAATTACCTTGGGGAAAAGCACCTGAGAAGCACCCTTTAGCCAACTTGTCCTCTAGCCTCAGTTATTCTGTTATTGTCAGCAGAGGTAAATATTGACAATTTGATGTTATAGACAAGGCAACAAAGGCTTAGGAGGTCTGTCAGCTTCCCAAAGGTCATGCAGGCAGTACACACTGAACCAGGGTTGAATGCTACTTTTTCTTTTCTTTTTTTTGTCTTTGGGTTACACCTGGTGATGCTTAGGGGTTACTCCTGGCTATGTGCTCAGAAATCCCTCCTGGCTTGGGGGACCATATGGGATGTCGGGGGACCATACCACAGTTCATTCTAGGCTAGTGTGGGCAAGGCAGGTGTCTTACCGCTTGTGCCACCACGCCTCTGAATCCTAGTTTTTTTTTTTCTTTTTTGGGTCATACCCAGTGATGTTCAGGGGTTACTCCTGGCTATGTGCTCAGAAATTGCTCCTGGCTTGGGGGACCCTCGGTCCAACTTACACTAGCACTGGCAAAGCAGACAACTTACCACTCCATGCCATTGTTCTGGCCCCTGAATCCTAGTTTTTTTTTTTTTTTTTGTTTTGTTTTTTGGGTCACACCCGGCAGTGCTCAGGGGTTACTCCTGGCTCCATGCTCAGAAATTGCTCCTGGCAGGCACGGGGACCATATGGGGCACCGGGATTCGAACCGATGACCCTTTGCATGAAAGGCAAACGCCTTACCTCCATGCTATCTCCCGGGTCCCCTGAATCCTAGTTTTTAAGGAATAAAAGAGCTTTTTGAATTTTGACCTATACCCAGATGATTAAGACATGGGACAAAGAGAAATGATTTGGAGTCTTAAGTACATAGCTCAGCAAATCTGCTAGGGCGGAGCCAGAACCTTCCAGAAAAAAAAAATGACAAATTGACCCTTAATAGGATTCCTGAAGAGCAAGAAGCTGTTGGCTAGGTGGAGAGGAAAAGAAAGAGTTCCTAGGTAGTAGACCTGGAGTTGACAAAGGTTTAAAGGGACCAGAACCTGTGGCTCATTGCCAAGGGTAAGTGGCAGGAGAGAGAGGGTGGGAATGGGCAGGTCATTAGCAAGTAGACCTAATTTCAAACATGAAAGGAACATTATCTTTTCCCTCAGCAAGTTGTGGGACTTTGATCTGTCAAGGACAGGAGAGAGGCCACTGAGAGGGGCTGTCCTCTGACTTCAGGACTAAAGTGGAGAGATCACATCCAGGGTCTGGATGGCCTCCAAAGAGGCGTCTTTTGAGAGTCACACCCGCCGCTGCTCCTGGCCTCTGTTAAATCACCCGATCCCATTCCCGCTTTCATTTGTTCCTTGTCCAGTCGCTGCCCCCACACCTCATTAATCACTCAGGACTCAAGGAGTAAAGGACCCACCAAGCTCCAACAGGAACACTAGAGCCTGGTGCTGATGACAGAGAGCTGAGATCTGGCTGAACTGAGGATCTGGGGACAGATAAGGGTCGTTAGCGCCTTTCTTCATTATAGAACCAAAGTGCTCCTGCTCATGGTTGCAGGCAGAGAGGCCAAAGTTGAGCTTTGCACAGCTTTATGGATTTCACTGGAATGAGCTAATTACCTCACCAGTATCTTGTGCATAGCAAAGATGCTGGAGACTTCACTGTTGTTCCCAGCACTGACTTATTGTCAGGTGTAGCATGGACTTGCCCACAGACACAAGTAGCAGACTGCACAGGTCCAGGCCAGGCGTCGTACTGCTTTGGATTGGGCGTCTCAACTTTCTTCACCCTCATATGTGACTGATATTTGGCCTTCCTACTTAGGGTCACTTCTAAAAGAAGATATAAGAGAGATTTTCTATGGAGGGGACAATTGACTGTTTGATTGCATCTTATTTTACCTAAAACAAAGATCATCCCTGATTTCTTTGTATGTTTATTTAAAACTTGCATTTACCCCAAAATAGAGAATGTCTTATTTATAAATCTGGGTGAGATTGACTCAGGATAACCTAAGCTATCTCTTCTTACTGCCCCACCCAAGGTTGGTCTCTGTATTCAATAAAAGTGGCAGTTCTGGCAGGCAGCTGGCTCTCCATACGAGGTAGAAGACTGCCAGACTACATGTGTTTCACCCTCAGCCTGGTTTAGATTATTTCATACACGACCCTGATTCAGACTAGTTCACCTGGGGTTGGAGATAAGGCATGTGGAATGATTTTACAAGTGACACAAACTGATATTCTCCATAGACATGTGTCTTCTTGGTCTGGGAGACAATACAGGGGCCAGGGCATATGCCAGGCTCAGTGTTTGGTACCCCATGACTTCCTGAGAATCTCTAGAGCAATTTTGGAGACCTCTTAGAATTGCTGAGGTATGCCTGATGGTACCTAGCATTGAGATTTTTCAGGCTAACACTTAGCCATCTGGTCTGGTTTTTTGAGAATAATGGGGGATGGATTCCAAACCTCCTGAGATTCACCCTGAAATGCCTCTTCCTTTGTGCTTTTTCTAATGGCCCTGTGCCATTAAGGTTTTTTCACATCCTGGTGTGGCATGCCCAGAGGCCTCATCTTAGGGGGGCTGCCTGCACTAGGATTGTTTTGTTCTTCGCTTCTGCTTTGGAATTCAGTGTCCATGCACACCACACTGACCCTTCTTCCTCTTAGAGAGATGTGAGAACTATCAACCCGTGTGTGTGTGTGTGTGTGTGTGTGTGTGTGTGTGTGTGTGTGTGTGTGTCTGTGTTTCTGGAAGCTGTTTAAAGGTTGACTGACTGGTGGGCAGAATATTGCAGGGCTAGGGGTGGAAAATGTGAGTGCTATGAAGGGGATCCTCATTTCCTTAGAGTACATGTTCCTTAGGCAGGACCATCTGTCTTTGAGAAAAGTATAAACAGAATTCAGGATAGCCAGGTTGAAAGGTTCTTTGGACCAGTGTGGAAAAGAGAAGTCATTGGGCAGGCAAAGGGAATCTATAGATACAGGAAGAAGACCAGAGGGGAAATTATGAGGTTTTCTTAAAGTATATTCTGAAATCCTTTCTGAAATTTATCAGGGCAGGTTTAGTGGAAAAGGAAGGTGGTTAGTTTTATCAAACTAGGGAATTAGATATAATAAAACTACTGCTTTAGGGGCTTGTGCTTGCAGCCAGCAGGGTTAAACTCAAGCCATTCAGTCCTTTATTAACAGTGTGACACTCAACAAACTACCTGTTATTTTTTTTGTGTTTTGTGTTTCATCTATTCAGGGAAATTATTGGAAAAAATTGTTCTTACTTACCCCGTAGACTTGATGTGAGGATTAAGATGCATGGATTACTCTGAATGAAGAGTTCAGAACATTTGATCAGCCCAAAGAAACCCTATATGAAGGTTGCTATTACTAATTTTTGGAGTGGGGGACACACTCAGTCTGCATTCAGGTATTATACTAGGCTTTGCATTCAGAGATAAGTGCTGGCAGTGGTGGGGGAACTAAGTAAGATGGTGGAGATTAAACCACCATTGGCTCCATATAAGGCATTTGAAATCAATCAACAACCTTACCAATTGTGCTACTTCTATGCCTCTTTTATTATTGCCCTTATTAAATAACAACATGGGTTGGATATTTTATGGGCAACAGGCCCCATGAAATTGGCACAACAAGGAATATATGGCAGGTCCAGCTGACTCCAAACTTCTCTCCATCTCCAGTTCTCCCACATAACCTTGTTGCATGTGAGCACAGGGAAATTAATCAAAACTCATCTATTAGTGCCCAAATCACTGCCTGTTGTGAGATATCTGGTTCTCTATGAGAAATTGGTAGCTGCTAGGTGAGCTCAGGCTTTTCTTCCCTTCTTTAATACCTGCAGCTAGGGTAGCCATGTTTGAGTCAGTTCCTCCTAGATTTTTTGTTTTTCTACCTTTCACATCTTCACTGATTCAAGGTTGAGCTGGAATCCTGGGGTCTCTCATGGCCCAAGACCACTTAGAAATGGAGCTTGGCAGGAATAGGAGAGTCTCCAGCCTTTGCTGTTCTTGGAGATGCTTTAGTAATGAAATATGAGGCAATAAAGGCCAATAAAGGCCAAAGAGTGCAAAATAAGTGTTTGAAGTCAGACTTTGCTTATGCTTTTCTGCCCATCCTGGCTGTGTGTCTTTGGAGCTTCTGGACTACTAATGACACCCAGGGTTGAGGCATAGTTCAGGACTGTCTTGTCTCAAGAGAGATCTTGGGGGCCAGAATTTCCTTGGCCTACACAGCATCCTTGGATTGGACCACATGTTTGTTCCACACAACCCCATATCCCTTGGCACTCCGGGTCTTCCAAGGACCCTCTGCTAAGAAACATTCTATTTTCCTTGACCCCTCAATTTGGATACCAGGAGTCTTCTTTTTCTGTTTTTATTTTATTTCATTTTATTTTCTGAAATTAGCAGGCAGATGGGGACTCCACATCCCCCTCAATGCCTGAGCTGTGCTCAGAATGTTATATAACGCATAAAGACAGCAGGGAGCCACATACACCTGGATTTTTGGAGTCCCTGGTGTCTTTTACTATCTTCAGACCCAGCCCTAACCCTGTGCACTGCTGGCCTCAACTTCTTATGTGATGAACACCAGGGCAGCTTCTATAGCTTTAACACTCATCCCTGAGTCTGGCTCATAGTAGGCACTCAATGAAAACCAAAGCACAGACTAAGGCTAGATCTATTTATATTGTATTCATTTGAGTCTGCCATCTGCACAGACCAGATCAGGACCTGAGGCCCATGTTGTGATCTCACCCTCAGTCATGCCCCTCCTGGCTTCTCTTATGTTACTCCCAGGAGCTGGCGTGATGGGGTGAGTATGCTGGGAGATGCTGTAGGCCTGTCAGCAAACTCTGGGGGCAGAGGAGCCTGAATCCATGGGCCAGCACTTTCCAAGGCAGAACAAAAGCACACTGGTCTGGAAGTACTTCTGCACTCTGGCTCATCTCATTTTCTTTGCACAGAATTGGTTTATCTCTTGCATTCTCACTAAGGCCCAGGGTGGGATGTGTTTCTAGGGACCCATTCCAGGTAAAGGGGCCTAACTGCTTCCCAAAGTTTCTTTCTCTCACAGAAGAGGCATACAGACTGTGAAGTAACTTGCTCAATGACATGTGATTCATTAATTTCCACTAGATTTACTGAGCACTTTATGTCTCCAGCCACTAACAGGTGCTTAGTATATGATAATATTCGAACCTATGTAAAAGTAGGATTTTTATTTGCTTTTCGGTTAGTCCAGCAGTGCTGAGGATTTATTCCTAACTCTGTGCTCAGGGATCATTCCTGGCAGTTCTCTGGGACCATGCACTGGGAATTGAACTAGATCAGCCATGTATGGACAAGTCCTTTACCCTGTTCTATTTCTCTCTCTTAGGGGGTTGGTCTTTATAGTTGTTGTCTGACAAAAGTTGAAACTGAAACTAGGCAAGATTAAGTTACATGCCCACTGTTTGCTCATTAGGTTACAACTGTACTAGGATGCCTGTTCACGTGGCAGACTCAGGAGCTGGTGCTCAATGGATCTTAGTCACAGAATGTTGGTGTTGTGATTGCCTCTGACACTTAAAAATGCTCTTCTTGAAGCCTGCCCGTCCCTCAGCGCCTCTGTATCCTGAGCAACTCCTGCTTGCAGTTAACTGCTTGCAGGAAACTGACACAAGTAACATACCATATTTTTTGCTCTATAAGACACATCTGACCATAAGATGCACATTGTGTTTAGATGTTCTCCTCCCCTGCACTCTGGCTTCAGCTCCAGGCAGCATTCACTCCATAAGATGCACTTTGGGGAGGAAAAGTGCATCTTATGGTACCAAAAATAATGGTAGTTTCTCCAAGTCCTCCTTTTCTTATCTGAAAAATGAGGGTACCTTAGCCCTCGGGCTTTTTGTAAGGAGACCTTATGCATGGAGGAGGGCCCCACAGTGCTCACACACAAGGGTGCTCCTAATTGTTGACTTCCTTGTCCCAGTGACAAGAAACGCCTGGAGGACTTTAGATCTCTGGTGTATGGACATGACCCCACTTTGCCAGAGACCCAGAACACGGTTTTCTGGGCTTTGGGGTTCAGTTTCTTGATTGTTTGTTATTATTCTTAATAGAATTCAGGAGTGGGCCAGACATCTGTGATAAATCTGGGGTTTCACAGGAAAGATTTCCCAAGTTCACTGTATTCTGTATTTCTTGCTTTTCTTTCCAGCTACAGCATAGCCAGGAAAATATCTTGCTTGAACTGAAAGAAAACAGCCCGTTTGCCTCTGGTGCAAGCTGACTTGGGGAATATCAGTGTCAGATGGTAAAGAGACCCAGAGCAAGTATCTTTGGAGTGTCATTCTGAAGGACTGCTCAGAAGAGAAGCCAGAATGGTTATCGTAACACTTCCAAGTGCCAGTCCTTGTATCAAGCGCCTCCCATATATTATCTCAGCCCACATAGGCTTTCCTGTGCAAGAAGTTGAATGCCAACATTAGCCTTATTACACTGATGATGAAACTGAGACACAGTGAATCCCAATCCTTGATCCAGGCCTGACAACAAGTGAGTGGGTTCAAAATGGTTTTGTCCCCTTCAAAGTCTACAAACTCAACTGCTGCTGCCACCAAGGACTTTGGGTTTCCTATAATATTACCATTCATATTAAATTTCTTTCAGGGAAGAAACAAATGCATTTTCAAAAGCTAGTACCCCCTTCCCCTAAAATAAAAACCTTTTGGGCAATATAATATATATTTTTTTTATTGGTACCCTTGTGTCTGGCAGGTGAGTGTGAGCTAACTGAAGACCAAATGGGCACAGAAGAAGATTTCTATTCTATACCTCTTTTCACCTCCTGTCTGGGCATCTGATTTCTCTGGATTTTGCCTTGTGGCAAGTCTGGATTTAAATGTCCTCCTCTTGGATTTGGGCTCATGTCCCCTTCTAACACTCATATGGAAGAATCATTTTTGTTCCTTAGATTTACCCTATAAGATATTAAGTAATTAGCAGGCATAATGTCCCAGCTTTGGTTTTCATAAAGAAATAACATTACCGACTCCCATAAATTTAATGTCTTCTTTGTATCTTATAAAGAGTCCATATGTACTATACTGAATACATACATCGTCTCTATAACAGTGAGATGAATAGTATCCTCTGTTCTTCAAGGACTGTTTGCATTCTCACCTACAGTTGCTGCAGAGGGATCTGGCTTGGAAATAGGGCCTTTGCAGCTGTAAATCAGTTAAAGAGCATAGGAGAAGCTGATAAGGTTATCTTGGATTTAGAATGTGCCCCTCCTCCAATGGTTTTGGAAAAGAGAAGAAGGATATTACATGAATGAGACACGGAGGTAAAGTCTGTGATGATGGTTCCAGGTGAAGAGAAAAATGGATAAGCCAAGGCACCAATAGGTCTGCCAACAGATCTTGGAATGAAGGTAAGGATGGGTTTGACCCCTGCCAACACCTACATTTGAAACTTCTGGCCCTCAGAATGGTGAGAGATTCAGTTTCTGTGGATTGATTCTCTTAAGCAGCTAGAAAATTGTTGGCTATTTACTATGCCTATCACATGAGAATTATTTTATAGAGAAGAAAACTGAAACTGAGAATGCATTTATGACTTTTCCCAAGGTCACAGAATCAGTGTATGCTCTAGGCTTTGTTATAACCCAGCTTGAGGGTGACATTGTCTAAATGCAAGCTGGGGCCAACTAGGAAGGACCCTGTGTCAGGGATCACACACTGTGCTTTCTTAGAGTTCTTCACTTGTTGGAATAAAGAGCCCTGCACTTCCATTCTGTGCTGAGCCCTGATTCCTACCAGTTCTCTCTTTCCTTCCTCATCTCCAGGGGGACCATCATCACACATAATCACTCTCTTCATCCTGCCCCATATTCTCCCATAGCCCTTCCCGTCAGTACTACCACTGAGAAAAGTGAAATATGGGTACCTATACGTGTACCCTCCTTTTTAATTTTGGGCCACACAGGGCTTACTCATTTATTTGTGCTCAGAAATTACTCATGTCTTATTCAGAAAATCATATTAGAAAAGCTGATTAAATCCAGGTTGAATGCGTGCAAGGCAAATGCCTTACCCGTTGTGCTATCACTTTGGTCCATGTATTCCTCTTTTTTTTGGGGGGGGTTTGGGCCACACCCAGTGACGCTCAGGGGTTACTCCTGGCTATTCGCTCAGAAGTCAATCCTGGCAGGCACGGGGGACCCTATGGGGAACCGGGGGATCGAATCGTGGTCTGTCCTAGGTTAGCGCAGGCAAGGCAAGGCAAGGCACCTTACCTCCAGCGCCACCGCCCGGCCCCCCATGTATTCCTCTTAACACTCATGATTAACAGTGTTCTCTTCCCTGACAGAGAGATTTTGAAGATGTAATCACATTAAGAAACACAGAGTGGTGGGGCTGGAGAGATAGTAGCATGGAGGTTGGTCATTTGCCTTTCATGCAGAAGGCCACTGGTTCAAATCCTGGCACCCCATATGGTCCCCTGTGCCTGCCAGGAGTGATTTCTGAGTGTGGAGCCAGGAGTAACCCCTGAGTACTGCTGGGTGTTACACCAAAACCAAAAAAAAAAAAGAAAAGAAACACAGAGTGGGGATACTGTGCTGGATGACAGAAGCTCAGGGTAGATGTTATTGCAGTGTCCTTCTGAGAAGATATTAAAGGAACTAGAGTAAAAGATGCAGAAGTGAGATGGGCATAATGCACATACTTGATAGAGCACAAAGTGCTACCCAAGCAAGACAAGGGGTTTCTAGAAGCTGCAAGACAAGAAAGTGGATCTTCCCTGGTCACTTCTATGCTGGACCATATTCTGATACTTTTTCAGTCACTGAAGCTGAGTATGGAGAAGTGGCCTTCATAATCACCAAATAATGTATTTTTTAAAAGTCACTAGCTTTGTGGTAATTTGTTACAGCAGCAGCAAGAAACTAATATGCCTGCTTTCAAGTTTCCCTTCTACTCTTACTTTTAAATCCACCAAAGAAAAATAAATGACTTGGGAGGTGTCAGGGAAGATAAATAAAA
>PVKC010012195.1:0-23980 GCA_004027635.1 Crocidura indochinensis
AAAAAAAAAAAAAAAAAAAAAAAACAAGAAAGGATGAGTTGGGGGAAACCTTTGGGGTTGATACTGAGTATCATCTTACACTCTTGGAGCCTCTGCGCACAGGTCCCGCACTGACAGGCTAGGAGGAGAATCCTGACTCCTGGATAAACAGCCCTGCACATAGAAGAGCCAAATTAAAAGGTCAAAGAGCGGGGCCGGGAGATAGCATGGAGGTAAGGCGTTTGCCTTTCACGCAAAAGGTCATCGGTTCGAATCCCGGTGCCCCATATGGTCCCCCGTGCCTGCCAGGAGCAATTTCTGAGCATGGAGCCAGGAGTAACCTCTGAGCACTGCCGGGTGTGACCCAAAAAACCAAAAAAAAAAAAAAAAAAAAAAAAAAAAAAAAAAAGTTCAAAGAGCCACATGTGAATAATCGCGAATACTGCGATATTTGAAGGCCAGCCGCGGACCACAAAATGTTGTATGGAGGACTGCAAACGGCCTGTGAGTTTGAGACCCCTGGGCTAAAGGAATTTAAAATAAGTGTTTTTAGTTATAAGAACAAAATAATTCCTAATGCACTTGATGCACATTCATTCTTTTTTATTTAAAACATTTTGATTTACAAAGTTAGTCATAGTTTGAGTTTTAGACATACAATATTTCAGCACCAATTCTATCACCAGTGTCAATTTCCTCTATCAATGTTCCCAGAGTCCATCCATGCCTCTACCCTCTGTCCCAACGTGCAATTATAACAAGCTTGTTTATAAGATTGGTTGTTAAAATCTGTCTTATGATTTAATGGTTATTGACTCTGTGACTTGGATATTTAATTCTGTCCTTTCTTAATCACATCAATGTACCTGAATTCCCTTGGCCCTTTTTATTTCACATTTGTCTTTCTCCATCTTCACTCAATTTTGTTGCTTCTTCAATTCCCTTTACTTCTATAGTCGTTTATTTATTTTGGGGGGGGTCACTCTTAGTTGCGCTAAATGGTTATTCCTGGCTCTACACTCAGAAATCACTCCTGGCAGGCTTTTGGGAACATATGGGATGTCTGGATTCAAACCACCATTCTCTCCCGGGTCAGCTATGTGAAAGGCAAACACCCTACCTCTGTGCTATCTCTCTGGCCCTGATTATTCTGTGCACATTTATTTATTTATTCTTATAATATATATTTAAATAGAGAAGTATATAATCTATATTTTTGTTGAATTTCTTCCAAGAGAAAACTTTCTGCAGATTTTGATGGATCAGTGTACCTCATTTAAGCTTCTGTTTAGATGTTTTCCTTCATAATATTTTAAGGAACAGGTAAGTTGTATGAATATATCTTGAGGAACTTTATTACTGGATAGGTTACAAGAAACAGCATTCATGTGTTCAAATTTATTACTTCTTGGAAGAATCAAACATTGTCCCAAAATTTGATTTGAACCTCAGTCAAATTCTTTATTTCCCATGCTAAAATTTTCATGAGTATCCATGAGAGTGTTGACAACGATATTGCTCTGAACTGGAGAAAGGCTCTAGCCTTGACTAATGGCCGACCTTAAAGGATGAATCTTCTTTTCTAGAAAGGGTCATTATCACATTACTACTCAATCTTCCTTCTTTTATAGCAAGTCCTTTTTGGTACTAATGTCCCATGACGTTATTGTATAAGGATGATCAGGCATATTGCCATTTTTTCCTCTTACTTTTAAGACATAAATCTGGAAGCAAGAAAAATATAAATGTAGAAGCCAATATTCACATCAAGAGCAATATCCTCTTTGACAGACATCTTGTTATTTACAAGTATGTTTTAGAAGTATGTTTAAAAGATGTATTTTTAGGGGCCCGGGAGATAGCATGGAGGTAAGGCGTTTGCCTTTCATGCAAAAGGTCATCGGTTCGAATCCCAGTGTCCCATATGGTCCCCCATGCCTGCCAGGAGCAATTTCTGAGCATGGAGCCAGGAGTAACCTCTGAGCACTGCCGGGTGTGACCCAAAAACCACACACACACACAAAAGATGTATTTTTAGAAGTAAGTTTTAGAAGTATGCCATTTCTTTTTTATATATATATTTTTCTTCTTTTCTTTTTCAAATCTTTCACAGTAATATTTTAGATACATAGCTACATTGAATCAGGGGCATTCCCACCATCAATGTTGTCCTCCCTCCACCCCTTTTCTCAACATGCATCCCATATCCCTCTCCTTTACCCCCAGACTGCTAGTATAAGTGGTCCTTTCTGTGTCTAGCATGTTGTATGTCATTTCTTAAGTTCATTTTGAATAGTCACTCAAAAGTTAACATTTGTTGGTAGCCGGGCGGTGGCGCTGGAGGTAAGGTGCCTACCTGGCCTGCGCTAGCCTAGGACGGACCACGGTATGATCCCCCAGTTTCCCATATGGTCCCCAAAGCCAGGAGCGACTTCTGAGCACATAGCTAGGAGTAACCCCTGAGCGTCACCGGATGTGGCCCAAAAACCAAAAAAAAAAAAAAGAAAAAAAGAAAAAAAAAGAAAAGAAAAGAAAAACATTTGTCTTTTAGGGGGGTTTCCAAACAGTATTCAGAAGTTCTAGGGTCACTACCAACAATATTTGGCTAACCAGAAAATATGGCAATATGCAGAGATAAGCAACACTAAGAAAATCAAAGAGAAAAAAAAGATGTGTTTCCATGGATCTTTCTTGTAACAACAATGCGTCAATGCTTCTTTGCTTTTCCCATAAAAGTCTCTAAGAGAATTAAGGCCAAAGGTTTTTAGGCATCTACTTTTAAGTAGTGATAATAATGTTAGTTTTGAAACATCCTAAGGATATGTAGGAAATAATTTCTCAAGCCCTTTTCAGCTTTCTATGAGAGGTCTGAGGAGCCCCAGTTAAAAAAGGTACAGAAAGATAGATATAAAATCAGATTCTTGGGTCATAGAGATATTACTGTATGTAAGGTGCTTATTTTGCATGTGTCTAACCCCAATTCTTTCCTCTTAACCCCATAAGGTCCTCTGAGTCTGCCAGGAGTAATTCCTTAGTATAGAGCCAGAAGTGTGTGGCCAAAAAACCAACCCCTCCCCCCAAAATCAGATCCTAATAGTTTTTTACATTGTTTTTATTTTAGTGGTATCTGTTTACTTTTTAATACATAAAAACCATTTATATTGGTGAATTTATCAATGGATAAACTATAAAATAGTGAGACAACATGACCTCTATGATTTGATTGATCTAAACTAATTATTTAGAATTATATGTAGATCATTCATAAAATAACTACACAAAGTCACTGTTTTGCCCTCCAGGAGCTTTTCCTGATGTTTGAAAGACATTGAAATTATCTTTATACCAACAGAAGCTACTATACTAACGCACACAAATGTTCATATCATACTGTCATTGAGTCTTTACTTTGATTGAATTATCTGTGCTAAGACTTTGGCTGCCCCACCGGACTAGAGATTTCTCTATTTCTTAGTACTGGCAAATGCACTTATTCTTGAAGATGTTGAGATCTTAAGAGCTTGTCTATTTAAACTGTTTAGTCAGTTGCTCTATACTGTTGGAATATTCTAGTCCAGTGCCCTCTTAAGTCATATTTCTCACAGTCTAACTGACTTCCCTTTTTCACTTTAACTTAAGGAGACTAAATCAAAAATATTTCAGTAGTTCCAAAGACATCATGTCTAAAGGCAGCCTTTATACATTGCTGCCAAATCATTAGGTGAAAGGTTGATGGAAAATATTGTAATGGATCTGGCTGATCCCACTGTGAAGCCACTCACTGATTTTCCAACTAGATATTATGTGCCTTTTTATATAATAAAAGATGAAAGACCCACCAACAGTTACTAAGTCTCCTTTGGCTACACAATTGAACCACAATAGAACAAATTTCGATAGCTCAAAATGACATCAAAAATAGCAAAGCTAGCTATATATACCATAACAAAACAATCACTAAGTCCACCTATCAAAATACATTAATTAGTTACTCATTAACAATGAGTGAAATAACAATGAGAGAAGAGACCCATTACAAAATAAAAGAACTGTAAGATAATAGCAGTGCAATTCAATGCTGGTGTATGTTCCATAACAGACCACATAGAGTGAACATCTCAGATATTGACATGGCCACAAATCTGTATGTCTCACCCTGTAAAGTTTCTTTGTATAATTTCTCCCACAGAAAACATGTCTTCTCTAGTTCTATTGAGAATTATACTGCTGTCTCTCATTACATAATCTTTGTTAGAGAAAACTCTGATTGGGTGATGACAATTATTAAGCAGCTTCTGGTAACTAATAAAATAAGCATGAACAATAGTAGACTTCTATACATCAAATTCAAGAAGATATTTAGAACTGGCCCTAATGTGCACTTTTCAAGAACACACAATATGTGTCAAAGCATTTTAATACCTAATGACATAAATTGGGCTTTAGGGATTTTGAAACAGATTAGCCATATCTGTATCCTAACATATCCTAGTTCAAATATGTTAGACATTAGCCACTAACCTTGAGTAGCAGAATACTGACTGTATGCATTTGATTTGATGATGTTGTACCAAACTCAAGAATTTAGAAATGTTAATAAGATGTCACAAATTTCATTCCTGAATCTGAATTTGTGTCTTGTCTATCATTTTACTTACTTGTCTGATACAGAAATCCATCAGCAAGAGTCTAATACATAGCTTAAAATGATTGATGCAAGACGAAATCAGCAACGCTAATTTCTTGCAATGCTAGTTACATATGGTCGTATTAATATTCCCTTTTTTTAGAAATCCAGCTGAGAATCATTATTTAATGAAAGGCTTACAAATTGCATCCTATTTAATGGATTTTATTGTGGATTTCTGTGTGGAAATGCAGAAAACATATAAGTGACCATTTAAATTTTATGCTGCATTTACAATGAGCCAGGGGATTTTATTATGTGTACATAAATATATATATAACACACACTCATAATTTACATTCAGCTTTACATAAATGTGAAAAATGCATAACACATTACAATATAATGATGTCACAACATATACTACATAACATACAATATGTAACTAATATATATTAAATATTATAATATATTTTAATATATACTAAAATTTTAATATATTCATTAATATTTAACATATTTTAAATATTAATAAATATACATTATATAACACATTAATGCATATAATATATTATAGAATATGTAATATAATAAATTAATATTTAATATACTAAATTTTATCAATTGATAAAATTATATATTAATATAATATATAAATTCCTTCAAGGAATTTAGTTATATATTTTAAAATTTATATCCATATCAAGCTTATAAGACCATAAATATGTATAGCAGGTAGCATGTTTTCTTTGCATATGACTGACCCTGTTCACCACTAGACACTGCAACAAACACCAGGAGTGATACTTGAGTAAAGAACCAGAGAAAAAACATGAGAACCACGGGGTGTAGCCAAAAAAACAAACAAACAAACTGACTTACACTTGAAAAATCTGGCTAGACTGTTCATTAAATATATGCTCTTAATTTTATTCTTAATATTTAGTTTTTATTTTTACACTAACAATAATTTATGTATCATCAATTTTAGTTATAAAGATAAGAAACAAATTTAAATATATCATACAGGGATATTGCTCAATAGATATTATTTAGAAGATAAACATTACAATGCAAAGAATTATAGATTGTTGGAAAATAAGCTATAGGACCAACAGATATTTTAGGACTGAAGGACTGAAACTAATGTGAGACCAAGTATCTGTGATAAGTCCAGAAACAAATGTCAAAGGAAAATATCCTTGTCTATTTTGTCAAATTTCAAGTTTCAAAAACTAGAATATTTTTATAATGTTTTATATTATGTTGCCTTTGAAACTTTGCTGCTGCTCTGCCTGTGCATCAAGTCCTGCCTATGAGAGAGGTTTTCTACATCTATCCCTTTCCTGCCGACTTCAAGCAACATGTCATCTAGTTACATACATTTTGCTGTAAATTGCATGTCTTTATTCTTTCTTATGGCTGCATAATATTCTATTGTGTGTATACATTATAACTTCTTGTTCCATTCATCTATAATTGTGTATTTGCAGTGTTTTCATATCTTGGCTATTGCAGTTAGTGTTGCGATGAACAAATGTGTGCATATATCCTTTTGAGTTACTATTTCTACTCTATTATGGAAAAGCAAATAAAAATAAGATATAATATCTTGTGAAATAGCACATTTTTAAATTTCTGGAAGCATGTTTGGTGGTGGTTTGTGGTGAGAATGAAACCCTCATCTACTGTTGATGGGAATGTCATTTTGCTCAGTCTCTATATTAAGCAATATTGAGATATAACAAAAAGTAGACATATAATTCAGCAATACCACTTGTTATATTTCCAGCAATAAGAATACAACTCATCAAATACCACTTTTTGGTATATATATCCCCCAAACAAAATAACATTACTTCAAAAGAATATTTTTTGTGTTTAAACAATAATATGCTCCTGTTTGCTCTTTCAGACTAATTAATTCATCTAATTCTTTAAAATCATTTATATAAAATACATTTTATATACAATATACATTCATATATTATTTTTATACATTTTAATTAAATAAGACTAATTATGCTAGTTCTAGTAATAGCAAAGTTTTAAATAATGCATTGTGCTTTGAATGATTTCAGATCTGTTGCTTATCAAAAATTAAAAGGGAAATGTTAACTTAAATCAGACATTAAATCAATTAAATGTCTTTTTTTCTTTATAGAACTCTTTTTTAATATGAATATTTAAGCACCATGATTATAATTTAGATCTTAATTAATATAGACATTTTGGCTGTGTTGACAAGTGCCCACACAGTGACTTATTTCATCTATGAAAATTACCAAAACTTACTCAACTTTCTGCCTCCACATCAAAACTGAGACAGGCTTTAAGGAATAAGCAAGCAAAATACACAATGACTTGAAGTTTATTATTCGTAATGATGTGATATATCTTACGTGGGACTATTCACATTGCTATATTCTTTTGACTTTGATTGAGCCAAGACAACTCTCAAAAAATAGCTTTATAGGATTCAAGTTACTAGTTCAGTAGCAAAAGTACTTTACCTTGCAAGTCTGAGGCCATATTTTCTATCCCTGGTGCTCCCCAAATATGCCAAGCACAGTACCAGTAGCTCTTCTATTTGGGAACCCTGGCACTGTAACATTTATGAGAACTCTAGTGCACTACAATCAGGTGTGTGCAATAATAACAATTAAAGTGTGCAACCAGCAGCTAACAGTACAACTAAAAGATGAATTGGCACTTTGACAAGGTGAGCAAATGTATGGTAATATATGAACACCATAGTGAACCATTGTTGAGGATTGCAACTAAAATATGCATCACGAAATGAGTGGGCACCTCAGTCAAGTATGAAAATATTGAAACCAGTGTCATGATCAGAAAAACTAGTTTAAAATGACCATAGTAACATATATGTACTTCGTGTTTCTCTGGCATTTTCTGAAGCTGCTATTTATGATTTGTATGTTTGTTATTTGTTCTCAACTAGTTATGCTCACTTCTAAAGATATTAATTGCCAGGTAAACTTAATTTTAAAAGGTATAATGTCAGATCCTCTCTGCTTTTCCTATAAGAAGCCTATTCTATAACCTCTGGCAAATTTAGCACTGAACTTAGCTCTCCTCTTCCTAAAAAACAAAAAACAAGCTTATTTTCTATCTAGCTATTTGATGTTTGATGATGGCAGTCTCAATTAAAGCAGACTATCTTTATAAAAGAAGAGAATTAGGGCAGGAGTGACAGCTCAGCAGTAGGGTGTTTGCCTTGCATGCGGTCTACCCCAGAAGGACTGGATTTGATCCTCAGCATCCCATATGATTCCCCGAACCTGCCAGGAATAATTCAGAATACAGAGCCAGGAACCAGTGTAGTGTAGTGTTTTATATATATAAATATATATATGTATGTATATTACATTATATATTACATATATTATATATAGCACAACTAATCCAGATTTTTAAGTTCATAAGCAGCTTTTTCAAAGATGTTTCTAACTCCAAATTTTCTAATGTGCAGTATTTTCGAGTGTTGTAAGCATGTATTTTTTATATATTACATTTTTTTTAATTTGCAAGTTAGTCAATGGAAGGCTGTTTTCTTTCTTTAACTTTTTTATTTTAAGTATCATGATTTACAATACTTTCAATGATAGGGTTTTATGGATCTAATATTCCAACATTGCACCCTACAATGGAGTGTCCCTTCCCCCCAAATTACTGCCTGAACTCCAGGCCTACACCATGGTGAATTCATTTCTATAGAACACCACAAGTTATGTTGTACTTTCCAGAGTCATCCACATAAAAGCAAATTGCATGATTTCATCTTTTCCTACAGCCAAGTAGTAGTTCATTGTATATAGACCGTAGTTTCATTATATATTCTTCTACTTTCTTTATAAAGGGAAAAATAATGCTTAGATGTTTTATCATCAAGGTCTAGAATGATGTTCTACACAAAGAGACTCACTAATACTAAATACACTCAATAAATCTGAAATGATATAAATCTAAATGAAACCTCAGACCATTAAAAGAAGTGATGAGCCCTCCATTTAAAATAATTTTACCTAAGTAATTTTTATTGATTGATTGATTTTTGGGACACACTCTGCAGCATTCAGGGTTACTCCTGGATCTGTACTCAGAAATTGCTCCTGGCAGGCTCAAGGGGCCACATATGATGTGGAGATTGAACCTGGATCCTTATCAGGTTGGCATCATGCATGTCAAATGCCCTACAATGGTACTATCACACCAGCCCCATATAAGTAGTTTTTAGTGCTAGAAATCTCTTTCGTATGAATTTATTCTATTAGTTCTTCTTTTATAAGAACCCAACGTTTATTATTTTGTTTTTATAATCTACATTATTTCTAATGTAGATTTAGAAGAAAATATTCATAAATGATCTTGAAACATTATAATAAGGTTTAGAATTCTATTTTTTATTTTTGTATATCCTGGAGATATAAAAATATAGGTATGTTTAATCAACATAAGTAGAAAAGTTAAATAAAATGTACTATCAAATGGTTTTACAAATACACTATTCTCAACCAACTCACTTATTTAAAAATTGTTCCTTCATAGTCTGGAAGAGACAGAGATTATGTGTTACATGACATTTAAATAATATCCTGCATGGCTCTTTAAAAAAGTTTTCAGATATAGGGGTATCTTAGGCTCTGGGCAAAACATTTTGTTTTTCAGTTTTAGATTAGAAGTTTGTTATGAAAAACATTTCAGTGCTCTTGTGCAGTAACATCAACTTACAGGAGGTGGGAAAAACAGTTCTGTTCCAAACAACACAACAGGTCTTCGCAATAACAAGAAACTACATGAGGGTCAGATTTTCAAAGGAAGATAAACCTTTTACAGACAAATCATACAACCAAATTATTAAAAGGTATCTCTGAAACAAATGAATTTCAAAACTCACAAGTAGTGGGAGGCGTTGGTACTTTTTAATTCTTTAAAATGTTATTTAACTCCAATGATTTCTTACAATCTTTATTATAGTCATGCTGATTAAAGTTAAATTTTATGCATAAAATAATCATTTGAGCACCATACCCATTGGTGTTCCAGTCTCAAGATCCTAGTCATTGATTCTCAAGTAACTGTAATGGCAGTTTAATGCAAGGGTTGGAAAATGTGATGCTGTGTGAAATCTGTGTGGCTAGGTTTGCCTAGAATCCAGTCAGTGCATGGTCAGAGAATCATTTAGTGATGAGGTCATATACGTGTGGACTAAAGACACTGGCCTAAACTTAAAGTTTCTCAGCAGGCTTTTTCTTTTAAATAATAACCTGATTTTGCAAAAGCAAGGACCCCTGTTTGTGACATCAGGATGGGAATTTTTGCGAATCCATGCCTGCCTAGTGGGGCTGACTGCGAAGAACTGTGAGTCCTGTCTTTTCTTTGTGTTTATTTGTCCTCTACTGTCGTCCTGACCTTGTGGGAGTGGGCTGAAAAGAAGCTGAAGAAGAGAAAGGCCACTCTACTTCGCTATGTGGCCATGTTCTTTCTCTAAGGAAAGAACATCATCGCAACAAGAAGAGAAAAAAATCACACTAAGGACTGTGCTGGATCACTGAAGCCCAGCATTTCTCTCTGGACAGTCTTCTCTGCTGTGCGCCTAGGTCCAAAATTTGATGCTTTGAGCGGCATCATGCACAGAGGACTCCACACCTTTATAGGCAAATCAACACACCCGGAAAGGGTGGAACCAGAGGAGTGTAGCCGCACACATCATTTACCCAATGAATACCACTGCAACATGTAGAAAAAAAACACAATACTAGTGTGACAATGGGGAAACAACGCAGGCCAGCATCAGACATAGAGAACGAAGATGACAATTCTGATGACCAGATAATGACCAACAAACTAATCAATCTCTCAGATAAGGACTTTAGAAAAGCAATATGGAAAATGCTGAAAGAACTCAAAGAAACCATGGACCGAGTTGAACAGAACACTAATAAGAACCAAGAAAATATGATGACAGAAATCACAAAACTCCAAACTGAAATAACATGTCAACTAACAGACCTGAAAAACTCAGAAAATGAATTGAATGGTAAAATGGATGATCTCAACACCAGGGTAGAAGAAGCTCAGAATAGAATTGGTGCTGTGGAAGATGAGATAAATAATAACTCCATGCAGCAGGAGAGATTGGAAAAGAAACGTAAAACAAACGAAGAGACAATGGAAAAAATAGTCAAAGAATGGGAACAGATGAAAATTGAAGTCTATGATAATATCAACAGAAACAACTTAAGAATCATTGGAGTCACAGATCCAGGAAAAAAATTTCCAGGAAGAATCAATGGTCAAGAACATCATTAAAGAGAAACTTCCAGAACTAAAGAATATATGTGATCAAATCTTGCATGCCCGAAGAGTACCAACCAAAAGAAACCCCAGAAAAAATACCCCAAGACACATCCGAGTCACAATGACGAATTCCAAAGATAGAGACATAATTCTGCAAACAACAAGATCAAAAAAGGAAATTACATTCAAGGGAGCATCCTTGAGGGTTACAGCAGACCTGTCACCTGAAACACTCAAGGCGGAAAGCAGTGGTAGGATATTGTGACAAGACTAAATGAAATGAATGCTTCACCTAGAATACTGTACCCAGAAAACACACTTTCCGGTTTGACGGAAGAATACATGGTTTCACAGACAAAAAACAGCTCAGAAACTTTACAGACTCAAACCCACACTTAAGAGAAAAACTGAAAGACCTCATTTAAGACAAGACTAACCAAAAGACACACCAAATTTCGATATAAAGATGGCATCAAATCCCAGGACCATTCTTTCTCTCAATGTCAATGGACTAAATGCACCAGTTAAGAGACACAGAGTGGCTAAATGGATCAAAAAACTCAATCCAACTTTTTGCTGTCTACAAGAAACACACCTGAATAGTCAGAACAAACATGGACTCAAAATAAAAGGCTGGAGGAAAATTATCCAAGCAAATAACACCCATAAAAAAGCTGGAGTGGCCATAATAATATCAGATAATGCAAACTTTACACTCAGGAAGGTTGTAAGGGACAAAGATGGACATTATATAGTAATCAAGGGGTATGTAGAGCAGGAAGAAATCACGCTTGCAAACATATTTTTTTAATTTTTTTTTTTTGGTTTTTTGGTCACACCCGGCAGTGCTCAGGGGTTACTCCTGGCTCCATGCTCAGAAATTGCTCCTGGAAGACACGGGGGACCATATGGGGCACAGGGATTCAAACCGATGACCTTTTGCATGAAAGGCAAACACCTTACCTCCACGCTATCTCCCGGGCCCCTGCTTCTAAACATATATACACTGAAAGAGGGTCCAGCAAAATATTTAATACAATTGTTGACAAAGCTAAAAAATAACATCCACAACAACACAGTAATTGTGGGGGAACTCAACACAGCTTTGTCAACAATGGATAGGTCACCCAGACTGAAACCCAACAAGAATATACTGGACCTGAGGAGAGAAATGGGAGAAAGAGGCCTAGTGGATATATATAGGACATTTCATCCCCAGAAACCTGGATAGACATTCATCTCCAATGTACATGGGACATTCTCCAGGATAGACTACATGCTGGCACGTAAAACATATCTGCATAATATCAAGAGGATAGAAATTTTGCAGGCTACCTTTGCTGAACACAAGACTCTGAAATTATTTGTGAAGTCCAAAGGAACAAAGAAGAAAAACTCTAACACCTGGAAGTTAAACAGCTTCATACTGAATTACCAGTGGGTCCGAGATGAAATCAAAAAGGAAATCAAAAGTTTCCTGGAAACAAATGATAATGAAGACACAAATTATCAGAACTTATGGAACACAGCAAAAGCAGTACTGAGAGGAAATTTAATAGCCTTGCAAGCACACATCAGGAATAAAGAGGGGGCTTACCTGAGTAGCTTAATGATGCAGCTCATAGAACTAGAAAGTGTTCAACAAAAGGATCAAAAATACGGAGGCAGAAGGAAATAACAAAGCTGAGAGCAGAAATCAATGAAGTGGAAACCCCCCAAAAGATCCGAAAGATCAACGAAAACAGAAGTTGGTTCTTTGAAAAAATAAACAAGATTGATAGACCACTGGCAAAACTAACAAAGACAGAGAAACTTGATAACTCATATTAGGAATGAAAAAGGAGAGATCACTACAGACATGGCAGAGATTCAAAGAGTAATCAGAAACTACTTTGAGAAGCTCTACGCCTCTAAAAATGAGAACCTTGAAGAAAGGGATAAATTCTTGGACTCTTACAATATTCCACAGTTGAAGGAAGAGGATGCAACATATCTAAACACCCCCATCACTATTAATGAAATTCAAACGGTAATCAAATGTCTGCCCAAAAACAAAAGCCCAGGCCCAGATGGATTCACTAATGAATTCTTTCAAACTTTCCAGGAGGAACTACTACCAATCCTGGCAAGACTCTTACATGAAATGGAAAAAACGAAAACACTTACAAATACCTTTTATGAAGCCAACATCACCTTGATACCCAAATCAGACAGAGATGCAACGAAAAAAGAAAATTACAGACCAATATCACTGAAGAATGCAGATGCAAAGATCCTCAACATAATTCTGGCAAATAGAATACAATGCCTCATTAAAAAGATCATCCACTATGATCAAGTAGGTTTCATCCCAGGAATGCAAGGATGGTTTAACATCTGTAAATCTATCTATATAATACACATCAACAACAAGAAAAATAAAAATCACATGATCATATCAATAGATGCAGAGAAAGCATTTGATAAGGTTCAACACCCATTCTTAATCAAAACTCTCAGCAAGATGGTAATGGAAGGAACTTTTCTCAATATAGTTAAGGCCATCTACCACAAGTCAGTGGCAAATATTATCCTCAATGGAGAAAAACTAAAAGCCTTCCCTCTAAATTCTGGCACAAGACAAGACTGTCCTCTCTCACCACTCCTATTCAACATAGCACTGGAAGTACTCTCTATAGCGATTAGGCAAGAAAAAAATATCAAGGGAATCCAGATAGGAAAGGTAGAATTCAAGCTCTCACTTTTTGCAGATGACGTGATACTCTACTTAGAAAACCTTAAAGACTCTATCAAAAAGCTCCTAGAAACAATAGACTCATATAACAAGGTGACAGGCTACAAAATTAACACACAAAAATCAATGGCCTTTCTATACACCAATAGTAATAAGGAAGAAATGGACATTAAGAAAACAACCCCATTCACAATAGTGCCACACAAACTCAAATATCTTGGAATCAACTTGACTAAAAGTGTGAAGGACCTATACAAAGAAAACTATAAAAACTCTGTTCCAGGAAATAAGACAGGATATGCGGAAATGGAAACACATACCCTGCTCATGGATTGCCAGGATTGATATCATCAAAATGGCAATACTACCCAAGGCATTATACACATTTAATACGATTCCGCTAATGATCCCCACGACATTCTTCAAAGAAGTGGATCAGGCACTTTTGAAATTCATTTGGAACAATAAACACCCTAGAATAGCGAAAGCAATCATTGGGAAAGAGAACATGGGAGGAATTACTTTCTCCAATTTCAAACTTTACTACAAAGCAATAGTTATCAAAACAGCATGGTATTGGAATAAGGACAGGCCCTCAGATCAGTGGAATAGGTTTGAATACTCAGAAAGTGTTCCCCAGACATACAGTCACCTAATTTTAGATAAAGTTGCAAGAAATCCTAAATGGAGCAAAGAAAGCCTCTTCAACATGTGGTGTTGGCACAACTGGCTAGCCACTTGCAAAAATTGAACTTAGACCCCTAGCTAACATCATGTACGAAGATGAAATCCAAATGGATGAAAGACCTTGATATCAGACCTGAAATCATAAAATACATAGAACAACACGTAGGCAAAACACTCCAGGACATTGAGACTACAAGCATATTCAAGGAGGAAAATGCACTCTCCAAGCAGGTGAAAGCAGATATTAACAGATAGGAATATATTAAACTGAGAAGTTTTGCACCTCAAAGAAAATAGAGCCCGGGATACAAGAGCCTCCCACTGAGTGGGAGAAACTATTCACCCAATACCCATCAGATAAGGGGCTAATTTCAAAAATATACAAGGCGCTGACAGAACTTTACAAGAAAAAAACATCTAATCCCATCAAAAAATGGGGAGAAGAAATGGACAGATACTTTGACAAAGAAGAAATACAAATGGCCAAAAGACACATGAAAAATGCTCCACATCACTAATCATCAGGGAGATGCAAATCAAAACAACTATGAGGTACCACCTTACACCACAGAATTGCACACATCACAAAGAACGAGAACAAACAGTGTTGGCGGAGATGTGGAGAGAAAGGAGCTCTTATCCACTGCTGGTGGGAATGCCATGTAGTTCAACCTTTATGGAAAGCGATATGGAGATTCCTCCAGAAACTGAAAATTGAGCTCCCATTTGATCCAGCTATACCACTCCTAGGAATATACCCTAGGAACACAAAAATTCAATACAAAAACCCCTTCTTTACACATATATTCATTGCAGCACTATTTACCATAGGAAGACTCTGGAAACAATCTAGATGCCCTTCAACAGACGAATGGCTAAAGGAACTGTGGTACATATACACAATGGAATATTATGCAGCTGTCAGAAGAGATGAAGTCATGAAATTTTCGTACACATGGATGTACATGGAATCTATCATGTTGAGTGAAATAAGTCAGAGAGAGAGAGAAAAACCACAGAATGGTATCACTTATGTATGGGTTTTAAGAAAAATGAAAGACATTCTTGCAATAATAATAATTTTTAGACACAAACGAGAAAAGAGCTGGAAGTTCCAGCTCATCTCATGAATTCACCACAAAGAATGATGAATTTAGAGAAATAACTACATTTTGAAATGTCCTAAAAATGAGAACCTATGAGGGAAATAGAGAGCCTGTCTAGAGTACAGGCGGGGGATGGTGGGGCGGAGGGAGATTTGGGACAATGGTGATTGGAACGTTGCACTGGTGATGGGTGGTGTTCTTTACATGACTGAAACCCTAACACAATTATGTATGTAATCAAGGTGTTAAAATAAAATATATAAAAATAAAATAAAATAAAAAAAGAAAAGGGAAAAAATAATAACCTAATTTTTCCCTTTAGTTTTAGTAATCAGAATTTAATGTACTAGAGATATCCATGAAACAGCAAAATCCTTGAAGTCCCTTCTGGATCAGAAAAATTAAAATATTATTTACTATGTGTCACTGATGTCTAGATACAGTCTTCAAATTGTTATGACCCTTCAAAAGAACACTAACAGTTTTGGTATTGTGGACTGTAAGTCTCTAATTATAGATCCAATATGGCCATTCAACTTCTCATTCCTTTCCTATCTTGTAAAAGCTCTTACTCTAGTATCCTGCAAAGTAATTTCCCTATTCTAATATTAACTGTTAACATATTATAAATAATAAATCCATAACTTTTTCATTAATCATAATAATAATATACAAGCAATGCAGCAGTCTTGTGTTTATCGTATAGATAAAAATAGATATTGAATTGCAGTCCCTTTGGATTTAAATATATCCGGGTTCAAATTCTGCTTTCACCACATAAAAATAGGATAGGTATATGCATTTTGCTTTAATGTATAGGAACATCAATTTGCTAAACAAGAAAAATATGAGAATTTGAAAGTGATTTACACTTTCAAATTTTAGAAAGTGACTTATACAAATTAAGTAATTTCTATAAATCAAAAGTAGCTGGCATTTTAACGATATTATAGGCAGTGTAACAGTACCAGATCATTTTGAGTTCCTAAATAGAAGCCAGAAGCAGAATTGGATGCATTCTAGGCATTAAAGATTGATACTGAAAACTTAATTTGGGGGGGGGGGTGTTTCCACACCCAGCAGCGCTCAGGGATTACTTCTGGCTCTAGGCTCAGTAATCACTCCTGGCAGGCTCAGGGAACCATATGGGATGCCAGGATTCGAATCACAGACCTTATTATTGTCACTGAAGAATTAGGTCCATAGTTTGAGCAAACTTATTTTTTTAGTTCTTATTGCAAAAAGCAAAAATGATGTAAGTCAATGTAAACTATAACAGTGCATCTAAGATAAAATGCACACTGGGGCCAGAGAGATAGCATAGTGATAGGACATTTGTCGACCTGCGATGGACTCAGGTTAGATTACTGGCATCCCATGTGTCCCCTGAGCCTCTTGGGAGCGATTTTTGAGCTCAGAGTCAGGAATAACCCCTGAGTACTGCTGGATTTGGCAAAAAAAAAAAAAAGGAAACAAAAACTCATACAATTTGCAACCCTATTCTAATGTTCTGAAATTATTTACATATAGTTAATATATTTCAATGTATTAAAAGTTAAAGTAACTTTCCTTTTCTTATTAAAGAGAGGTAATATGATTAATGATTAAAGAAGAATGCTATTATGTAGGATTGTCACTCTAAAAGAAGCATAAAAACATTGATAAAGGACCAGTTGAAGAGGAACCAATCTAAAGTATCCATAAATAAATAAATATGACTCTTTGAGGAAAAAAGGAAGTTAAAAATGGAAGAAAGAGAGGAAGAAAGGAAGGAAAGGAGAGAGGGAGGAAGAAAAGAAGGAAGGGAGGGAGGGAAGGAAGGAGGAAAGGAGGATGGAAGAAAAGAAGGGAGTGAGAAAAGGAGGATGGAAAGAAGGGAGGACAGGAGGATGGAAGGAAGGCATAAAAGGAGAATGGAAGGAAGCAGGAGAAAAAGTAAAGGAGGATGGAAGGAAGGAAGGAAGGGAGGGAGGAAGGAAGGAAAGAAAGATGAAAGGAAGGAAAGGAGAGAGGAAAGGAGAATGGAAGAAGGAAGGGATTATGGGAGGAAGGAAGGAAGGAAGGAAGGAAGGAAGGAAGGAAGGAAGGAAGGAAGGAAGGAAGGAAGGAAGGAAGGAAGGAAGGAAGGAAGGAAGGAAGGAAGGAAGGAAGGAAGGAAGGAAGGAAGGAAGGAAGGGTGAACAGCAATTCTTGGCTGGCAGATGGCATCTTTATCTCTTGATTTTGCATTTTCTTGACTGTTTATTCTTAACAGCTCTTAAGCCATATTACTAGAATAAAAATATCCAGCGTGACATTTTCAAGAGAGTAATATTCTCATTTCAACATTTCTGAAAGTATTTCAATAAAATTGCTTTCAAATGGCTTATTTTATATTAGATCATTGAGAGATAGATTAATGTCATAACGTAGGTACTAGCAAGCAATATTTTGTCTCCTATGTTCATATACTGTATATTTCATAACCTTGGATAACTTAAAGTAACTAATTTAAGTCAAATTAGGGAGAGGGCAACATAATAATTGTTACAGTTCTCCTTGATAACAAATTAGAATTTTTTTCTACCAGTACATATTACTATGCTTTTTCTTTAGCTAATATAATAGCACTGTTCTACATGAACAATAATATTTTGCTGGCTATGTTATTACTGAAAAATGTATTGGCAAATGTAAAATTATTTCATCTTTGTGTGAAGAAAATAAGCAGACTGGATAATGAAAATTTTACAACCCTTGATGCATGTCATATGTAAAACTTGATAAACATGATGAGGTTTTGGCAACTGAGAATTATAGGTTAAAAATGAAGAGGACCACAGGAATTTATTGAACCATCACCTCAAACCACCTAGGTTCATTGAGCAAATCAAACATGAACATGTGGAATCACAATGCAAAGCTACATTGGTACAGTACTGGAACACTTTCTATCCAAGTTTAGCCCATAATAAATTGCACTGTAAAATGGTCCACCCCTGGATCAGAGAGACAACACAGGAGGAAAGGCATTTGCCTTGCAAATGGTTGGCCCTAGTTCAAACCCTGGTGCCTCATAGGTCCTTTAAGCACTACAAATGAGTTAGGTGTGAAACATGAGCCCTGAAAAATGTGCTCTCTCCAAAAAATATGCTTCTGCCACAATGAGTTATTGAGTATTATTGAAACTATTTTGGGTTACAGGCTTTCAGGGATTATTGAGATATTAAGGAATCAAGCTGACTGGACTTAAGTCCTAGCTTATATCCTATATAGCTCTGTGATCCTGGACAACATATTATAACTATGCAAATTTTTTTCTACAAAATAAGAGATTTATAATCAAATAATGAATTAGCACATTGAAAGGGCTAATTAAAAGAATATTATTACTGGGTCAGGAGCGGTGGCACAAATGGTAGGGCATTTTTGCCTTGCACGTGCTGACCTAAGAAGGACAAGGGTTTGATCCCCTGGCGTCCCTTATGGTTCTACAAGACAGGAGAGATTTTTGAGCACATAGCAGGAGTAAGCCCTGAGGGTCACTGAGTGTGGCCCAAAACCAAAAAAAAAAAAAAGCAATAAAAAAGAACACTATTCCTACTATTATTATCATTTTTGTAATTATTATTAAGATGTAGCATTAAATAATTATGACTTTTTTCTGTTTTACTCATGTATTTCGGATTTTGTTGGGGACCAAGTCCAGTGGTACTCAGGGAATACTTCTGACAATATATATCCTAATGGTATTCAGAATTCTGAATTCTGTAATTCTGAAAATTCATATCTGCTCCTCAGAAACACAAAAAATGTTGTAAAATGCTGGACAGGTCATTATATACAGAAGACACAGAAGATTGGGGATGAGTATTTTTTTTAAAGGAGGGGATATAAAGATGATTGAGCTAGGAAAACATCATGTTGAGAAAACACTGCTACTGAATCAAACTATTTGAATTCCAGATTTCTATCCTGGAAATAAGATTGACAAAGCAATTACATTGCAGTACTTCAGTTTTCTCACTTACTGTATGGGAACAGCAGTTGTTACTACCTCATAAGATGATTGTTAAATGTGTTACTACCAGTAAATCTTGTATACATAGGCTGGTTAAAGAATTCAAGTATCAGAAATTATAATCACTCATCACCATTATCATAATTGCTATTGGGAAAATGGTATAATATTAAGGATTGGCGATCTACATAGACTTACTCTGGTCAAAGAATAATTTTATAAACATCACTTTAGTGTTCTGCATATACTTAATGATATGATATAAAAATTCATGATCTATTGTTACTAAAAATATGGGAAAACTGGAAATTGAGCTCCCACTCAATCCACTATACCGCTCCTAGGGATATACCCTAGGAACACAAGAATACAATACAAAAATCCCTTCTTCACACCTACATTCACTGCAGCACTAGTCACAATAGCCAGGCTCTGGAAACAACCAAGATGCCCTTCAACGGACAAGTGGCTAAAGAAACTGTGGTACATATACACAATGGAATATTATGCAGCCGTCAGGAGAGATGAAGTCATGAAATTTTCCTATACGTGGATGTACGTGGAATCTATCATGCTGAGTGAAATAAGTCAGAGGGAGAGAAATAGATGCAGAATAGTCTCACTCATCTATGGGTTTTAAGAAAAATGAAAGACATTTTTGCAAAAATCCTCAGAGATAAATAGAGAAGGGATGGAACTACCAGCTCACTTCATAAAGCTCACCACAAAGAGTGGTGAGTGCAATTAGAATAATAACTACACTGAGAACCATCATAACCATGTGAATGAATGAGGGAACTGGAAAGCCTGTCTAGAGTACAGGTGGATGTGGGTTGGGGAGGAGGAAGATCTGGGACATTGGTGGTGGGAATGTTGCACTGGTGAAGGAGGTGTTCTTTACAAGACTGAAACCTAATCACAATCATGTTGCAATCAAGGTGTTTAAATAAAGATATTATTTTAAAAAATATATGGAAAATATGAGATAAAGAAAAATAAAATGATTGGAGAGATAGTGTAGGGTTATTACGCTTACTTGCATTCTACCACCCTAGGTTTGGTACCTAGAACTGCATAGGTTTCCCTTAGAACCTCTGGGGATCACACCTGAGCACTCTGAGTGTCACAATAGCCCTAAACATTTCTACTCCCCAATATTTTCTCATAAAAAGACCAAAAGGACAATCCAGTACAAATTTTGTTTTTTTATCTTTTAATTTGTGAGGCTTTTGCTTTTTGGGAGCCACTCCAGCAACATTTATAAATTACACCTGGCTCTGCACTTAGAGATTACTCTTGGTATGACTTGGGGTACCCACATTAGAGGCTAGTAATTCAATCCAGATTGGCTAAAATGCAAAACTCCTACCTCCTAATATCTCTCTAGACATCTTTCTTTATTTTATTTTATTTTTTTTTTGGTTTTTGGGTCACACCCAGCAGTGCTCAGGGGTTACTCCTGGCTCTATGCTCAGAAAACGCTCCTGGCAGGCTCGGGGGACCATAAGGGATGTCAGGATTTGAATCACTGACCTTTTGCATGAAAGGCAAACGCCTTACCTCCATGCTATCTCTCCAGCCCTAACATCTTTCAATTTTTTAACAACATATGAAAAAGATATTTTTGTTTGTTACAATGAAATAGTGCAATGAAATGGAATAAGATAATAAAGTTCCTCACTCCTTTGTCTTCCAACTCACAATATCAATACTATCTCTTTTGTTGTTAGACTAGAGTTTTATGTTATTTTTGTATATTTAAATTTTAAGTAAATAACACTTTTAAGCTATTAAAATCTGTGCACTTATTTTTATTTTATTTAATACGTTTAAGATCCTAATGTAATGTACATTTTGCTCATCTCTTTTAACTGCTCCATAATATTGCAGATACTCCAATTTCTTATTGCTTCAATGATAATCTCATTTGTAATCATTCAGCTTATTGCCCATTTTTCAATTTTTATAATAAAGTCTGGAATTGACTTTAATACATAGTTTTATGTATTAAATTCAATGAAGAATTGCTGATTCAAAAATCAAATACTGATATAGATCTTTCATAGCACTTTTTGAAAACAGTATCAATTTAGATAACCGTCAAATCTGAGTGAAAGATTTTTAATAGATAATATTTAAAAATAATGCTCAAGATCTTAAAAGACAGGGCTGGCCTTACATGCAAGTAGCTAACCCAAGTTCAATACGTGGCAAGATTCTAAGCACAGATTCAGAGGTGATTCCAGAGAAGTCTTGGGTATTAACCCTCGCCACTACAAAACAATGATCAAATTTAAATTCCAAACAAATTATGCTTCTATTTATGATCATAGATTGTTTATAAATTTTCAAAACTACATATTACTTTAAGAATCTGATTAATGTTTCTGTTTCTCAAAAAATGTACATAAATGTACTGAACTTTTACATTTTAATGGAAATTTTATAGATTCTACAAGTACAGCCAAAGCCTAATATTCGGTATTAAACACACACACACACACACACACACAACCTATGTGCTTATGAGTGTGATAAAAGAGTACTTAGATATCTTAGTGTATCTTGCTGAAGGCATTTTTTTAAATCTTCTTGTTTTTTATTGAGAAAGAAACTAGAAAAAGTTTCCCCTTTATATTCTCTATCCGACAGTAAAAATATTGTTTTTATGATCCTTTTATGCAATATCTTTTGTCTTACAGCACATAGTGAAAATGCTTTATTTTTTGTCTTGAGTCAAGGATCTGTGTTCACAGAAAATTTTCACAGCATATTAACATGGAATCAGGCTGAGTGGGTTCAGACTTCCAAACTGAAACTAAGTGACTTGCCTTTAGCAGGTTATTTAACCAACAGCTAATAGAACTTTCTGCCATGAGTTTAAATGTTATATCATTTGTAGTGTCCCATAAGCTTTATTCATAAGTTATCATTCATCACTAACTGTGACTAACATTACAGAGAAATAATGCTTTAAGTTTTTTTTTTATTTTGGTTAATTTAAATGAAAGTCCCTTCATGGACTCTATATTGCTAGCATCTTGACTTGTTTGTCTTCCAAAACATGAATACCAGGACCTCTATTACAGAAATATTTACAGGAATATTTACAAGAATAAGTAAATGATAACTAAGTACTTAAAAGCACCTGGCACATGTTATGTAAGTATTTTCAATGAATATTCTTGAGTACCAATTGCATACTAACTGTCACATTAACTTTCTCAGGAGAAAAATAGTGACATGCTGCTCAAGTAACTTAAAATTCTGAGAAGGCAAAACCTACAGATATAGTGAGAGAAACAAAAGATGTGCTATTTTAAATAGAAAGATTGTAACGTGTGCCAAAATAATAAACAATGACTGTACCAAATAAGACCAAGGAAAAGATATGCATTAAACTACTAAAAGACACAGAGGAAATCTCAATAATCAGAGGGAATTCCATAAATAATAAAATCTGTTAGTATGATGGGAATAAGTTGAACAGAATTTTTCCATGGCAAGAAAAGTAGGTTAAATTGAATTCAGCTCACAAAATGAACACATATGAAGTCTTGAGTGTATGTAAACTAAGAGCTTCTGACATTACAAAACAAGAGAAAGGACATATAGAATATAGTAAAGAAGATATGTCATAAATCAGGGTCAGGCATCTAGAAGCCAGGTGATGACAAGTGATAGTCATCTTCAAACATCCTCCTTTACAGTCCACTTCAAGCTTTATACTTCAAGCTTTATCAGAAGTCTTAAAATATATCTTTGTTTTTTCTCTTATGGACACTTATTTTTAATGTTTTTGTTCCTTCTGCTCTTTTATCATCAAAGTAATAATCATCATATAAAATGGTTAAAATATTGAAAATATTAATAATGCAGAAAAATCCACACCCCATAGCTAAGACAAATTATATCTTCAATCTTTTCTTTTAACTATTTATAGATTTCTTGGATTTTTAAACAGAAGGTATAACATGATTAAATCAAGATTCTCATATATGAAAATCAAGCACTCTACTCTGATCACTTTCTTGAGTCTTAATAGTTTTTCCCTAAAAGTCTGGGATTTTGTAATGTCCTACAAATACTATTTCACATTTGATAAAATGATAGTGTTCTTTCAATGCTTAGAGAATAATTAGAAAATCACTGAGAAATACCATATCTCACTTTATAAAGACAACCATTCAATTCAGGTAGTTTACTTTTTTTTTTTCCTTTTAAAACTGGTTATCCTTTTTCTTTTATTTTGACCATATTGGCTTACATATCTTTCACAGTAGTATTTTAGGTACATATTAACATTGAATCAGGGGAATACCCATCACCTTTTTTTTTTAATTATTTTTTATTTTTTAATCATAGTGGTTTACATGATATTCACAGTAATATTCCATTTACAAATAAACATTGAATCAGGGGAATTCCCATCACCAAGTTGTTCTCCCTCCACCTCCATACCCATTCTGTCTCCCAAGTCCTCCACCCTCTCCCCAGGGACTTCTAGATTGAGTGACTCCCTCTGT